>BMAO01008217.1:0-130030 GCA_019973975.1 Trichonephila clavata
CGAATTAAAAAAATTGAGGGAAATCAAGTGTTGACGAGCAAACTCATCAATCACAGATTAAGTGTGGCTGTTAAAATATTGGATCCAAAAGATGGGTTTATTTTATATAATTGACAATTTAATTACTAATACAGTCGACCCTCGATATTTCGAAGTTGAAGGGACCAATGAGAAACTTCGAAATATCAAGAGTTCGAATTATCAAGAGGGTAAGAAAAAACTCTCAAAACCCTCGAAGAGAAATATTTTCCTAACACATTTAAATTTGAAACTATGAAGAAAAAAAATTGTACATTTGTATAAAATTATTTCAAAGGACACAGCAGAAGTTCAAAGCCCTGTATTAAAAGAATGCATTCATGTATGAAAAACAACTCTTGAATGCACATGTACATAATAAATTTTTTTGACGAAAAAAATCTGTTATCTCTTATTGTTTATAAGTAAGGTATTCAATTTAACTTTGTCAATAGATTTTTTAAGAATAAATGAAGCCTGAAAAACGTCTGCATCAACATGATTTTGAAGGGAAAAGTTGCGAGACGTTTGTTTAGTGACATTTTAGCTTCTGTCAGAGTTATCAGAGTCAACTCCGATGGTCATCAAAGGGGCTACGTTACAGGGGTGACGAGCAGAGACAATACAACACAAAACATGTAAGCTCCAACCTGTTTGCTGCAGAAGTCTACATCGTACTGAGTGTGAAGATCACTTCGAGTTTTATTGGATCACTTCGAATTATCGCGTCTTGAATTCTGGCTGATCACAGATTTTACTTCGAAATATTGAGTGTTCCAAAACATGCTGTTTTAGTTCAAAATATCAAGAATTTTTACAGAGACTGAGCATATAGTTCGAATTAGCGAGAGGTTCGTATTACCGAAAGTCGACGGAAACTTATTTAGTTAGCTCGGTCGCGAGTTTATGAGGACGACGGTTTTTCCGACCTTAAGTTATGGTCCTTAAGACGGTCCTTCCGACCTTAATTTCTGGTCCTTAAGACGGTCCTTCCGACCTTAAGTTCTGGTCTTTAAGATGGTCCTTCCGACCTGGTCATTAAAATTCTTAAATATTCATAAAAGGATATCTAAGAATTTTAATGACCATCAAAATTCCCGGGGACTGAGGGATCTAAACACACACTAATTTTCTTCCTTCTTTTCTGACAAAGTATTTTTTACAAGTCTTGACAGTAAAGAAGTTCTGGGGAGGTGATGTTGGGTTGACATTGTCCTCTTACTAGAAAGCATCTTTGCCCTTCCCACCCCAATAAAATATCTATTCTACAGGCAACACGGCGTTGCGCCATTAATCGAAGGTCAGCACATGGCTCTACCGTTTGAACAATTGGAATTTACACCAATCGATAGCAAGGTAAGTACGGGCCATCAGCTATCAATGGACTCAGCGCCTGGCCGGCGTCACGCATTTCTCCTTTGGCTGACCCTACCTGAAGAAACCCTATCATAAAACAATTTTCTGACTTTTGCCTTTGGCCCTTTTAGGCTAATATCTAAAACTCATTATTATCGCACTTAAATAAATTCGTTATGCTAAATACATTGTTTCAGCCATTGTATACGGGAACGCATGAATTTATCTCAAATTTGTCATACTGTTTCAATTCCTACGAACCCGCTCAGGTCTGGTTTTCTTCACTTGGCTCAAAAGAGCATGGTCTATCGCCAATAGCCCTCGTATGGCTATTCGTAATACAACGGTAATAAAGAATTAATCAATCAATACCTCTTTAAGAAAACACACTTCACGATACAAATCACTGCAAAAATTCGAATATCGCCATTTTAAATTGTACTCATCCTCCAGTAAAAAAAAGAATTTCTAACTGTTTATATGCAAAGAAAAATTTAATTTCCCCTCAAAAATTTCATAAAGAGGCTCCCATTGAAACAACCCCGTCAGCGAATCAGTCCATTTCTTTATTTCAAATGCGAAAGAATACAATTATCCCACCGGGAGAGTTCCGCCCCACAGATCTCTGATCCCCTCAGATGTATGGGCTCAGCAGAAAAGGGTAACCATGTGTGCTGACAGGGCAGAAACGCTCACAAAGTGCGGCATCTGCACTTGAATGTCATTGTTCCCAGGGTACAAGGTTGTCCGCCATTGTTGCTGCGCCCTGCCATCGAGATAATGAAACCGATCCGCCTGATGCTGTAACCCCGCGGATTAATAAGGTTTTAGGAACGATAAATGAGCATGAAGAAGAGTTTGATGTCACTGGAGAAGGGTTTATTCTCTCTCTCCCCCCGCCCCTTTTTTCGCTAGGTGAGTTTCTTACAAGAAAAACAGAATATGAAGGGAAAAAAATAATAATAATAAATAAATAAATTTAAAATATTAGAAACAGAAAAATCTGGGTTTCTACAATTTCTACTATTAGTTCACTCTCTCTATATATCTTGATATATTTATCTTGTTCAAATTTTCAATCGTTAATAAAATACTTTTTATTCCTCCATTCAGAGTAGGAATTGACTTAATTTTTTTTTTATATTGGTTGTTTTTAATATTATTAAACATTTTTGTATTTTTCCAAGGGATGATAAATAAGAGTAGATTTTTTTCCTCTTTATAATGGCATATATACATAAGAAACGAGGGTGAGTCGGAAAATGAGTTTCCTCTGTCGACTGTGGTCAGATTTGTGTATGAAAGTCAAAACATAGAATGAGACATTAAAGATAAGGTATAACTTTATCTTTCCACATAAGTACCAAGTAATTGAGACATTTTTCATACCGCTTGATAAGCTTCAAAAAGCCCTCTCGGGGAAACCCAGAGCTTTGCATACGGTAGAAGCGTTTAACGACTATGGGCGAACGACGAAACAGCAGATGAACGTGAAAGACCATTGGGTAGAGCCAACCGCGAGCAAGCAGATGGATTTGGAAAAAGCGGCCTGGGCTTCTCAGATCTGGCGTTCTGTTGTTGGATGACAATGCGAGACCATACTCGGCGGCGGCAATGTAAAACCATATTGCTACTCTTTGTTAGGAGCTCCTACACCCTCCACCATACAGTCCTGATCTCGCACCAAGTGACTTTCATCTGTTTCCGGCTTTGAAGAAGAATATCGCCGGTAGGCGTTTTGGAAGCAACGCCGAACATCCAACAAGCCGTTAGACACTTTTTCCATATGCAGAGACCAGAGTTTTTCCTGGAGGTCTTTTTGAAGCTTATCAAGCGTCATGACAAATGTCTCAATGTACTTGGTACTTATGTGGAAAAATAAAGTTATGTCTTATCTTTAATGCCTCCTTCTATGCTTTGACTTTCATACACAACTCTGACCAAAGTCGAAAGAGGAACTTATTTTCCGACTCACCCTCGTATTTTACATATATTAAATTAACTGTTAGAATGTTCATATTTTTTAAGTATATACTACCATATTTAATGCTTTTTCTCATCTCTCTTTCAAACCGAATCACTCACTCATCACGAGATCTTCGAAATCATTAGACCTACCGGCTTGAAATTTGACACGCATGTTTCCATTGTTGAGAAAATATCCATTAAGAACAAATTTTGTTTGAATCGACTCCCAAGAGGGATTAAGGGGACGTTTTAGATTTTAAAAAATTCTCGTTTTCGAACTATTATATTTGTTATTTCTTATGCACATGATCTCGACTACGTCAGATCCAGGCCCACGAAATTCAGCATGGCAAAGGGCTAGATGTATACTTGTCGGTAGCCGTAATTTTGAGCACCATACTGGTGACAGTACGATTCTGCTCGGTTCTACCACAGTTTTGAGGAAGAATACCAGTGGCGTAACGGAGAATACTAGGCCCCCCTGCAAAGTCGAATTTTGGGCCCCCAGTTCGATCTTACAAAGGATCGTAAGACCATAACATAACATAGATTGGGCCCCCTAGAGTCTTCCCTCCCACGATGTGGGGGTTACAAGGGTGTACGTTACGCCACTAGGGGTCAGGGGCCTCTCATTTCTCTTTTCCTTCCACCAACCTCACGAGAGGACTTTCGGCTCGACGGCTATTTGGAGGTACCCCCATACTGCAAAGGCACTATACATTTACAAACATCCATGTCTTTTCCGGGAATCGAACCCAGACCCTACGGCACAGCAGTTAGCGTCGCTAACCACTATACCGGATGGGCGCCACTGTTAGACCTACATACTTGAAACTAGTAAGCATGTTTCTTTCGATGAGCAGGGAAGAGGTTTGCAGAAATCAACTCCTAGGGAAGATACGAGTGCGTTATAGATAAAAAAAAAATCCCTTTTTATACTACTAGACTTTCAGACGAAATTTGGTAAGTATGTTTCTTTCGTTTAAATGGGATCCGCTAAGAACGGGCCTTTCGAAAATCGACTTCATTGGGAGGGAGGGGATACGGACGAGAATTAAAGATAAATATACTTCCGTTTTTGAAGTTAAACTCCTGTCCATTTTAAACCAGCAGATCAGGACTAGATCAGGACTATGAAGATGATTTTCAGTACAATCAAAAGCTTGATTTTAAGACTTAGATATCGATCATAATTTTACAACATCAGGAAATTCCCATTGAAGCGGGATGCGGGGGGGGGGGTAACGGCTAATCATCAAACAAACTTGTAAAATATACCCGGTATCATCCTCGTCACTTGATCGCGGCTCAGAATTACGAGGACCGTCGCCCATTGTCTTTGCGTGGCTTCGAAAGACGACGCTGGTAAGCGATCAATCAATTAATTCGTAATTTGAAAATATCATTTAAGGTATTCATTACTTGCGACAACTTTTTTTTTAAAAAAAAAATGGAGATATGAGAATTTTTTTGTTATTTCTAGATTTGTTTTGTGCATTTTAAGAAAAATATTCTAAAATTAAGAAGAGAAAAACAAATTATTATTACTAAAATGGGAATAAATGGGTCAAAATTTACAAAAAAATAACATAAACGCGGCCCATTCTCTACCAAAATTTTATGAACAAATTTTCAATTTTTCAATTCTGATGTGTTGTTATGTTATGCATTTTTGAAATGACCTTCAGGATAAGAGATATTTTAATTTTTACAAAAACTAGAGCACTTTATTTTAGTTATTATATGAAATTCCTTAAAAAAACAGTGATTATATTCACATAAGGGACTGTAAATTTTGTAATAAAACAGTGATTGATTAATCTGAAGGTTAAAACAATTCTACTTTAAAACAGAACATACAGAAAAAATTTCAGTTCATTGTTTTCAAAACTTTTTTAGCAATCTCTCTCCCCTTTGGGTATTTAAAAAAAACATATTTCGAGTCAAACGTGTTTTAAAGTATGACATCTTGCTTAAAGTAATGCATTCTGCTTTTGCTAAAATACTTGTAGTTTTTGTTCTAGTCACAACGGAAAATGATAAATTTGGTATTTCTATAAAACTAATATGGTGTATATAAAATAAAATCATAAAAAAATTGTCAATTTTTGGCAAAATTCCCAATTTTAGGGTAGTCGGATACCTTAAGTTAAATTTAAATACTTCAATGTGTTCTATGTATGAAACCTTGGTTACATGGCGACAGTCTAGTTCCTGCTATACTCTACTCAACATGGTACTATCAACCTTATTGACAGCAAGTGTTATCCTTTCAGTGTTATCTTTGTTATTCGAAAACTTGATATTTTACATAGGGCAAAGTTTTTCAACCCCTCTTTTAACACGTGATGCAGCAGAACTACATGAAAAAATAACACTTGCTGTCGGTAACATTAATAGCATGCACCATGTTGATCATAATGTGACATGAATCTGGTCTATCCATTGATGTAAGGCATTTAACTAAGGTTTCATGCATATGTAGCGATATAATCTATATATGAGCCCGTAACAACCTCCGTACCATTGTGATTGTTTTGGTGTAGTGGTTAAGTTACTCGGTTTCTGATCCAAAGGTTCTGGGGTTTCTGTCCTCAGGATAGAACGCGCCACTTCATTTGGAGACCCTAGCTAAAGTAAGAAAAGCGAAACCCTATATTCATGTGTCGTGGCGCCATCTACCCGCAAAAAAGAGCAACCCAGGAAAAAAATTCGTCAGATTAAAGTGACGCAACACACACACACAAATTGAATTAACAACTATATCGTTCGTTCGCCTAACCAACTCTCTGGTAGGGGAGTGTGTAGCGATATAATCTATATAAGCCAGTAACAACCTCCGCACCATGGTGATCATTTTGGTGCAGTGGTTAAGTTACTCGGTTTCGGATCCAAAAGTCCCGGGTTTTGTCCTCAGGATAGAACGCTCCACTTCACATAGAAAACTTGTGAAGTATGTAAGTAAAGCTTAAATTGTTTCTATATTCTTTCATATGTTCTTTTTTGCTGTGTATTTATTATCGTTTCTTCACTATGGTATTTCAAACCCCTGAAAGGAATTATGAATAACCTTGCATTGCAGACGATCAGAAATGATAACATTTAAAATAGTGTGCTGCGTTTCAGTCACAGCAGAAAATCTCCAATTTTTGTGTTAGAACTTATGGCACCACTAGGTATAATGGCCCCTTTTGTCAACCTTCTGTTTCATCGATCTGTCTGCGTCGTATCATATTGATGTGGAATTGGAAGCACAGTGACTGATTATCTCACATCTGCGTAAGTGAAAAATTCCGCTTCTAATCGGGAATTGTTCCTCCGCGTCATTTGTCTCCCAGACAAATGATCTCTCCTCCGAGTGACGACAGCCCCACTTTCTTATTTGCTGCTTTTTTTTTTAAACACCTCAGGTAATGAGTTTCTAGAATTTCGACCCCCCATCACACTCGGGGTAACATTTCTGCAGTCGTGTTAAGGCAGCGAACTCCTTTTTTTTTATATTTCTTTTCATTCTTGCGGGTAATATATTTAATGCAGATTTGTATACTCCGACTGCAATTGGATAAATCTAAATGCGAAGGGCAAAGTAGAATTTTTTTTAAAGCTTTTAAAATTATGCAAATGGTTTCAATGTTGAGTAAAAAGGTGAAATAGAAATTAGTCATTCTTGAATTTAAAAAAAAAGTTGAATTGTTATGTATTTCTGGTTAGTTGTTTATTTTTTGTTGCACTTAAGGGGTGTTTTTGTTACACATGTAATGGGTTCAAAATACCAAAAAAAAAACTTTTTTCATCAATTGCTTTCTTAACACGCCTAGAATACGGTGGTAAAGGGATTTTTTAAAATTCGAAGTCGTTATAAAGAAGCAAGTGTTAGAAGATTAGCTGTTCGGAGCGCTGAGTTGGAGCGCCTATTGTGAACAGTCGGCTTGATACCATTGATCCTTCTATGCAAATATACGTTCATACAAGTATAGGCAAGTTCGTAGAGGTTTAAAAGGAAATATCTGTAGAAATTGAATATTTCGTCGAACTTGTTTTAGTCTTTGCCACCAGGCATCACCGATTGAGGGTAAGTTAAGATTTCCATTGTTTTAATCGGACTTGAAACTTATTCTTATAGGTAATAAATAAAATACCTTAGTGCTTTAAAAGTAATTTTAAAAAAAATCAATTGAAAATTTTGTAATTTTCTTTCGAGGAACTGAAGTGAATATAATTCATGTCTTTTTCCAAAATATTAACATTTATTTTTAAAGAAACATCAATTCATAATTATTATCAAGAGACAAACGATCCTAAAATTAAAAAAAAACTTTTTGTTTATCCGAAACTTATCTCATTGAATGAAGTGAATAAAGTTCGTCTTCTCGATCGTTCGATAAATTAGACTTAGCAAACATTTAAAATGTGGTACAATTGAAGTAGTCAATATGACAGGATTTGATATGCAATTAAAGAAACATTTCAAAATTCGATCGATTCGGGGGAAAAAATGGAATTTATCGAGCCAGTTTAGGTATAACTCACCTTTTGTCAAATTTTCCCGCCGAAACGAAAAAAGAAGGAAAGAAAACAGTTCATCTCTGTATTATTACGTTACCGCGGTCTCGATTAATGATGAAGATAAGAGTTATTCGATACCTTTTGTGTAAATATCGATTATCGATTTGGATTTCGCGCCAACGTGCCGCGGTGAAATGATGGATATAAAATGACCCACACACACACACACACACACACACAGAGCATTTCTAATTCACCGAAGGAAGGTGCAAAAGAATATGTGTATTCTTTTTATCGTTTCCTTTTGATGTATTTTGTGTTTAAGAAGCTCAATAAACGCCTTTTGTGGTGTAAAATTGAGTTCATTGTGTACGTGATGAGAAATATCGGCATTTTTTTTTTTTTTTTTTTGAGATTGCAGAAAAATTTTATCTTTTTAAAGCCGCGTAGAATAAACTTGTCAGTATAGATTTGAATTCTGTCTGGTCTTAATAAAGACTGAAGCTTGAAAACGGTGGGGGTATTATCGATATTTAGTTACTAACCAATAAGAATTTAAAAAGCATATGCCGCTTAATTTTCATCTTGCAATCATATTTCGATAATTTAAAATGATTTTTTACTGTGGGACTTTACTGTGACAATGTTAATTTTGTAGTTAAGAAATAAAATACACAAAAACCGATTTTGAAAGGGAAGGGGCTTTTAGATGCTGCACGCTTTGTACTAATAGAATTTAATATTTTAGAAGGTAAAAAACGGGCTTCTCTGATAAATAGATTTTATCAGATTAAAATGGATAAAAATCTTGTTAATGAAGAATAAATACATCGACGAAGCAAATTTTGTCTGCAATACTGAGAAAATTGATTTGAAAAAATTTAGCATATTGTGTTCATTTTTTTATTTATTGTGGCTACTTCAATTTTAAAGAATGTTTGTAGGAAATATTGGTTTATTCTTTTTTTCATTATTTAGTGTCGATGGGGAAAAAATCATGTTTAAATGATTTCATTTTTGGTATTCAATATAAAAGAGACTGTATATCACACATCGGTAATAGGGATCATGATTTGGCGATTTTTGTATCGAATAGTCGCCAATACGAGCGTTGGCGACTATTCGCCATGATAATATAAATTCTTTGCAAACACAAGGATAAAAAGTTAAATTATAATTATAGGTTCCATCGACTTTAGATATTTTGACTGGTAGAAGCGAGAATTTGGGGTATATTTTGTACATGTCGTCATATGTATGGCTTCATGTTTCTGACAAGCAGTAAGAAAAAAGTATAACAGAAATAACTGACACTAAATCCAAACTAACCCCTACCACGAATTGGCAACATTAAAATTCACACCACATAATTACATCAATCATCAATTCATACCTTGATACTTAAAAAAAAAAACACCACTTCGGATATTGGCAACCAGTATAAACAAGTATTTGGCGTGTTTTCTACGAGTTTGTCATGTCTAGCTTCATGGTCTTTATAACCGATAAGTATTTTTTAGCTAATATTAAAGAAAAAATATATATTTATGTACTTATTGAGTATTAGTGAGAAAATGTGTGTTTTTGTATCTTATCATAAGGCTTTGCCACCTTTTTTTTTAAAAAAAAAACATTTACAAATCTCCTTTGTAATGTTTTCCCGTCACACAGCTGAAAGGTCAGCTTCGTTTTGTGGATAGGATAACCAAGTTTCTAGGCACACGTGCACATTTAAAATACTGCGAGGTCTTGTCTTCGGTCATCACCCCGGCAACCTTTGACACCGTGAGAACCCCCTACTCCACCCACGAGCCTGATGTAATTCGAGGATAAATAAATCAACCACTACCATCCAGAGACCCTAGAGAGGGCAGAAAGAAGTCCGTTGGAAAACTTCGAAGAGCACGAATGTAAGCTCCTTTCTCACGAACATCAGAATTGGACTTAAATGAACTAACCAATCTTTTAAATAATTTCAGTGTATATACTGTAATTAATATAGCTGTGGCGAAATAAACCAAATATTTAAATTAATAAATATCACGCTACCATTATTTTTCTCAAATATCACACCGTATACCGTAAAGTATCACACGGGACTTACAGATGTAAGTAAGAAACACATTATAAAAGGAATTAAAAAAAAAAGAAGAAAGTTTAAAAGTTTTGCAGGATTACAAATAGTTTTACAATAAATTTAAAAAATGGCCAAAGCTGATGAAAATTTGGAGACCAATTTGTATTAATGCCTTTAAGTGCCAGTCTTAAGATCTTTCTTTCACTGACAAGTTTAGAACATAGAAGGAACATATGCGTCCACGAACAAATGTAAAAGCAATCGAAATGTTTTAATATCTTTCAGGTTTTTAATTTACTTTTGGATCTCAACAATTACGTTGGTGGAAGAAGAAATACACTTTATAGAATCCCTTTACCACCTTACCTTTGTTAAGGTTGTAAAGGTTTCAACATTTTGGGGGAGATAATAAAGTTTCCCCCCAAAATGTTGAAATGGTAATTTATTTAGATTAAGAGAACACAGTACAGTTCAATTGACAAAAATCGTTCAAAAACTCAAACCTAATTTTTTTTTAGCCTAAATTATTCTTTATATACTTTTCTATAACCTCACAAAATTTAAAAACTCGAAACTTAAAAAACACAGTGTGATGATAGCTTTTACGTTCTTTTTTTATTCACATCTCTATGGCAAATCAAAACTTTAAATTTACTTATCTCAGAAAGATAAAATAACTAGTTTGCCTTCATAAAAAATACTAAGGTTTTTTTTTTTCTATTGTGCCTAATGAGTTGATTTTTTTACCTATTGCTAATAGTACATGTAACTAAAGTTGGTATGTACTTTTGAATCAAAGCAATACTTGTTATTTTAAAAATAATTGAACTCAGAATTTATACATTTTTTTAAGGAATTTTCAATAAGCATTCATAAAAAGAAGTATTGTACAAATACCAATCATGTTATCGCAAAACCCCCCATACCAACATTTGTTATACATAGTTTGACGTACTTGTAAATCAAATTTCATGCGTGTACGTAAATTTTTGTGGAAGGAGGAACATTTTATAAAATCACTTCACAAATTTTAAGTTTTTTTCCTTAAATTAAATGGCAAGCTTTTTAAGAAAATTTGAACACAAAATCTGTTTTACATAGTATACACACATAGGAGGCAACCAAAATTTTTTTTAAAAAATCCTTAAATTAAAAATGTTTGCGTAAATCGTACCATATCCCCTTAAAAGTAACTAACTACCCATTTGTCCTAATATATATAACTCTCGCCAACGGGCTATTTTGATTTTTTGTGTAATGGTTATCCTACGAAATGTATCTTTTCTTTTCAAACCCAATGTACCGAAGCAAATGAAAACAACGAAATTTATCGGGAAATTTCCATTTTCTCACTGACATTTTATAACTTTTCTAAATATTTAAATTCTGGAAGCTAAAAAATAAATAATTGAAACAGATATAAAAGCATTTCCAGAAATCAGAGGAAGAATTCCAGAGAAACCCTCATTATTTTTTGCACTTTTACTCGCAGAAGCACATTATTGCATTCAAATCGATGCACTGGTCTAGATTTTGAGAAGGGGAAAAAATAAAATTTCTATTAGATTAGCATATTATGTTGAGAAATTCAAAATGGCAAGAAAATGAAAACCTTAAGAAATAAAATTTTATATAAGACAACGTTTATTTGTAAAACGGAGTTTAAGGATTATATTACAGCTTAGAATGAATTTGAAGAGTCTATTCCTAATAGATTCAAGCTTAACGTAATTTTAACTAGATGTTCTCAATGTTTTTGATGTTGGGTAGTCTGGCGGTGTTTCTTCTGTTTTAAATTCCAAATGCCTAAGGATTAAAATCCAGACTGTATCGAGCAGTAAAAACTAAATATAGTTCTTTTCCACTCCAATAAACTTATCCGCAAAGCTCTCAATTCGAGACGGATAGCAAAAACAAGCCTTTCTACTAGAAAAAAATAATAAAAGATAACCGAATATAAAGGATGAAAAATATAATCCAACTTGCCATTTAAATGGAACTAAAATCTCTATCTAAATCCAAACTCGGTTCATTTCAATTTAATCCCTCAACGTGCACGATAAAGTTAATTCGATCGCGCTTAAATGGCACAAACGAGATAATTCGTGTGGAGTCGTATTTCTGCTGCTGTAATTTACAAGGGGTAATCAAATGAAAAAGTACGAAACGACACGGTAGGTACAAATGTAGACTTTATTCAAAATATACACCATAGGCCTGAGCACAACGATCCCACTGATGAACAAGCCGCAGGATTCCTTATTCCCAGAATTCCTGTGGCTGTGACGAGACCCAGTCCTTCACAGTGTCCTTGAGTACGTCGTCCGAGTTGAAGCGCTTTCCTTTCAGGTGTTTCTTCAGTGGACCAAACACGTGGAAATCGCAGGGTGACATGTCCGTACTGTAGGACGGATGGTCCAACGTCTCCTATTGGAACTTGTCCATTTCCATTTGTGTGACTCTGGAGACGTGTGGACGCGCGTTATCATGGAGCAGAACCACACCCTCCGTGAGCAGCCCCGGTCTTTTGTTCTTGATGGACCTGTGTAGGCGTCGGAGTGTCTCACAGTACACATCGGAGTTAATGCTTTTTCTGTGCTCGAGTCATTCTGTGCTCGCATCATTTGGACGCCGCTTTTTATAAGAGCCTTTGCTCTCTCCTGCGCATGCGGGCACCCGCGCATGATCCGATCCCAGTCAGTCTCCAATGGCATCCCGAGATGTCTCGCTACATTCTCCCTTGGCGGAATATGCAAATATTTAACTGTTTCATTTTTATGTCGTTTCGTACCTTTTCATTTGATCACCCCTTGTATATACTCGAATAGAAGCGATCGCCGTCTGCACTCTTGAGACCGACTGCGATATGTCGTCGTGATTTCGTAAATTTTGCTGAAAAAATTATAGTAAATATTATTCAAAAGTATTCTCTCTCTCACTCGTTTGCCAGATATCAGCAAACGAATTGAAGTGAAAATAAATTTGGGTGAAAAAAGAAGTTGAAAATAAATTAAGAGGAAAATTGAGTTGAAAATAAAGTTAAATTTCAGAGAAGCTAATGAATAGAAATATATACTTATGCAAAAGTTGTAGCGATATAATCTATAAAAGCCAGTAACAACCTCCGCACCCTGGTGATCATTTTGGTGTAGTGGTTAAGTTACTCAGTTTCGGATCTAAAGGTCCGAGTTTTGTCCTCCGGTTAAGCGCGCCACGTCAAATTAATCATAGTGATGCAAATGTTAAAAAAAAAATGGGTAAATTGAAATCTTTTGGAAACTTTCGACTAATTGAAAGTCATTTTCCCCCCAGTTTTATTCATCAACATAAAAAAAAAGAAGGGGCCTCAAGAAACTGCGCTGAGTGCTAATGTTGGATGTGTGTGAATTGCAATATTGGTCTATGTGCTGCAACTTGCTTCCAAATATACAAGACAACATAAATGTTTGAATATTTTTTACAATAAATTCTACTACTAGTATTATTTCTGTTGAGAAAGCATCAATAGTTTTTTTCCTTCTAAACAGGTTTTCGAAAAGAGAGATAACTAAACTAGATGGACGAGGAAGATTGCAATATTCGGCTCTTATTTGCAATGTGAAGATCAAAATCCAAAATTAAAACAAAAATTTTGATTGATTTTGTATTTTTTTTATTTTTTGGCCCAAACAAGGTTCTAAAATGTGTTTTCTTGCCATTTTTTTCAATATAAGTGTGCATTAAAGGGTTAAATCGCGAAAGGCTGACCACCTGATTGGAACGTCTGCTCGTGCACCTCAGGGACTAAGGTCACGTATACTGAGTTGGGCACAGTAGGCCTTGGCCATCAAAGCTGTCATTAATCTTGTAAGAGTTTGATCTACTTGTAAAATTAATGTAAAGTTCCAAAGTCAATAGTTGAGTAAAGATGTTCAAGTATTAGGATTCTTAAAATTTTTTTCGAAATTAAAAAAAAAAAAGTAAAAATTTTAGATAATATATGTGTTTTTTTAAATCTAGTGCATTTTGCTTACTCATGTGCATTGCTGTTGTTGACAGTTGTGAACTTTTCAAAACAAAATTTCAATAAAAAGCAAAAGTTGGCAATAGTGAAGAGCCAGACTGATTGGCTGGAAACACGTGTTTACATTTATCTCGTGAATATGACGTCACAAGAATTTATGAACTGATTGGATGGAAACACGTGATTGTGATTAATATGTTACTATGACGTCACATGTATTTAGTCCATTTCGTATCAATTACTGTGAAAAAGTACAATTATAATTTCAAACAATGGCGAGGAGTTAGACTCTTGGTGCCCATAAAGCCCACCATGTTGATGCGCTGATGCACGTTAAACCTGTCGAGATTAAGTGAATGTTGGTTGACGTCGTACTGCTAAGAAACACTAGGGGTACTGACGACGGGCGTCGTGACGACGCCTGGGCTGGCATCCCCCTCTCCAAACTACCACACCAACTTTAAGCCTCGACAAATTTACAACAAATCCACGGCGCTTATTCAGTGGCAGTGAAATTCGAACACATGACACACAGGGCATGAGCTCGTGACAAAGTCGCATCCCTACTCTTTTTTTACATGGTCTTTTTTACACGATTTTGGAATAACACAGTTCATCAAAATTCTATTTTATGCAATTTTTTTCTTCTAACACGAACTTTTTACATGATTTTGAAATAGCACAGTTCATTAAGACGATATGGTACCCTAAAAATCATTAAACTGTCGAAATAATTTTTATTGGTTTATTTGATACCTCAAATCTTTATAAACATACTTGCAAAACTTCAAAACTTTACCTGCATTTTTTATCAAGTTTTGGAGCAACATTTGATGCTGAACAGCAACTACCACTCCCGCATTTCAGATTATCTGCTAGAAAAAAGCCTGATAAAGAATTAATTATTTTTCTACCGCGCGTATATCAGACTGATATTATATATGCAGTAACAAATCATTTCAAGAAAGAATTGTGCAATTCATGCAAAAATTCTACTTTTTGAATTGCTTGTTGAAGAACAAATGGATTTGGTCAAGATTTAAATGTGCGTGCTTTTTATGATATTATTATGAATGGAATTAAAACTTCAAAACGGATTCTCCCAAAGCGCAAATATTAAGTTTCATTTTGATAACTCAGATAATTAAAAATCTAATTCGCAAAAATAGAAAAACTCTCCCATTTTTATGTATTTGTTTTTGGTGATATATATATCTCCCATGTGTGGGAAATTCAGCACTTTTATTATTAAAATATTTTAAGATATTTATTTAAAGAATGGCACATATGCAGCTCTTAGATTTTGATATATTTTACCTATAAATTGCTATTTGATTTTGCTTTCATTCGTTTACAATATTTAACAAGCGAAGGCATTTAAAATCATGGAAATAAAAAATAAAGGTATAAACATCTTTTGTACATGTTGTGCATTAGCTCTGAGCATGGAATTAGCTCTGAAGTGTTTGTATTTTTTTTTTAATAATTATTAAGATAAAGTTTTATGAAATATTGATCTTTTATTCGTTTTTTTCCCTACATATTCATTATGGCAGTATACTGTTTAATTGTTCTACATTTGTGCAATATTTTATGCTCTAAGCAGTTTTAAATAAACTAATTAACATTTCATAAAAGTTTCAGACTATTTGATGAATATTATATCATGCTATTCATGGAATGAAAACTTCAAACTCATTTTTCCCCATGATGAATTTTTGTACATATACTGTTATTCAAAACCCTAAGGCTTTTTTGATAATTGAAGTATGGATTTGAAATTTTATATGCATGTTCTGAAATGTATGTTTTGTAAAACTGTGCATGGAAATAGCTCTAACATGTTTAGTACTTTTTCTAAAAAATTTCAAAATCAAAGTTAATGTTTTTTTGAGAATTTTTGGAAGTTTAACTAGAAAAAAATTAATAAAAAATTAAAAAGAAGCAGCAGAAAAAAGCCATGTACATATTTATGTAATATATTATAAGGTACTTGGAAAAATTTTTTTGAAAAAAAAGAAAGATTTTTAAAAAAGCTTTAGGAATATTAAAAATGTTTAAAGGAAGTTCAAAATATTTAAATTTTACAAACATTTTGCAACAAATTAAAAAAATTTTGCATGGAATTATTGTTAAATATTAACCTTTATAAAATACAATTAAAACCAAATATCAAATATTAAAAATAAAAAAAAATTGTGAAGATGGTACAATATTGCCTTAATTTGAATCAAAGCCGACAATTGTGCTAGACATATCTGACGCATCTACTGATGACAGCCTTTTTTTATCCAATTAGTAATAAAATATTCAAACATGTTATCAAGTAACGATCAATAATTGTTAGTTAAAGTTTTATTCAAAATTTCAATTTGAGTTTCCGTATGTTGTATGTATTTATAAACTGAATTTAAATTGTGCACTTATTTTAATTAACACCCTTTAATTAGTTTCACTTGTATGTAATGGAATCTTTGGATTCAATTTTTACTCACTTTATAAGGTCAGATTAATTTGAAATTTTGCTCACTTGTCCAAGACTGATGTCAATACAATAATCTAATAGTTTTGTTCCATTAACGATTATTTAGGATTAACGATTTCCCATTTTAAGATCCCATCCCGTTCTAATTTCAGATCCCATTTCCAGATTTGGCGACAAAAAGATTAAGTTACAATTAACTATAAAATGATGTTTTTTTTTCAGTTTTTTAAACTATATTTTTGTATTAAAAATGAATTGTTTTTGTTTTATAAATATGTGTAACATGGATTCCATTATTACTTTTTGTGCACGGATTTTTGGAAAAATATTTAGAATTGTTTCATTTTGCACGATTTTTTAAAGTTGAGGAACATATCCTGAAATGTATCACATGTATTTGCTTATACGGTTTTCTGAAGAAAGTGTCTACCGTGTAAAAAAAGTGTTGGTTGTGTGTATTGTGAAAATTTAGAGAATGAGATACTAATTCAGGTGTCGCCATCGTCCACTTTTCCGTGGGTCAGAAATTCAGGGTCCATCTCCAATAGCCTATTTGCAGCTTCTGAATACCACGTTAAATAATTATGAATCAACTGGTTGCTTTTGATGGGAATGTATGAAGACTAGAAGAAGTCATTCTCAATCTATTTGCATAAATCAGTGCTTTTCAAACTTTCAATATTTGCGACCCAATATTCAATCATAATTTTCATTGCGCCCTCCCTCCCTCCATACAATAACAGTGTATTGAATTCAATAATCCTTTTCTTTGACGTTAAACCTACAATATGACTTTTACCTCTTAAGAGCCACTGGCGTATATAAACGTCTCGCTCAGCCAAAGCGTTAATTGTCTCGGACGCATATATACGTCTTTCCCAAGTACGATCATTTTTGTGCACTGCTATTTAAAAAATGATCCCGAAGGCTACGAAATGCAATAAAAAAACTTTGACAGTGTTTACGAAGGATTCACTTATTTCAGAGGATTTACTTATTTATTCCTTTTCTTCCCCTCCCTAATACATCCCATACGCACTCCTACGTCGAAAACGGTGGGATTGCTTAGCGAATCACGAATCTTTTAATCGGCACTCAAGGGATTAATTATAAACTGTACAAATTTTTAAGCTGAGTGTTAATTTTTGCATATAATTTTATATGTGACAAGTCCATGGGGTCAATGGTAATTATAAACTTGTTCTATCTTAGTATTGCTAAATTAATTATAAAATACTTTGTGCAGTACTGATACATTTATAAGTGCATTATATTAGTGTAAATGTGTATTTGTGTTTCTTCTTTGTCAGAAAGAGTATTTTGTTTATTTACTTTAGCAAATTATAGTTTTTTTTAAAAATAATCTTTTGTTTTTTATTTTTTAATATGCTCGCGCCCCCCTTGTAGAGTTATCACGCCCCCTCTGGGGCTCCCCTCACAGCTTGAGAAACGCTGACATAAACTATAGCTTAAAAATGAACGGATAATCAAACATGTGTTGATTGGAAAAATATTTGATCGAGGAAATATAATGAAAGAAAAATGGCGATCCATTAACTCGATCAAATGGCGGCAAATTAAGATCAGTTCTCGCCCTGTTCGATAATGGAGACGGTTCTGGAAATTAGATGACAGATGATATTTGGTTAGCACCAGATCAACACCGGAATCGTCAAATTCATCACGCCATAAGAGGACTTTGATACCCAGTTTAATATTGTGTGTAGTACTTCTCAATAATACTCGGTCTCAGGCTCTAAGCGATTTTGAAATTGCAACGAGCTAATATTACATCGTATTTCTAAATAGGTTTCCCTCGTATAACACGGTTAATTTGTACCGAGCTATATCGAAACCGTATTATACGAGACTTTGTTATTTATTTATTTTATTTGTTGTTTTATTCAATTCCAACTATTAGTTCGCAATCTTCCTATACCTTGTTCAAATTTTCGATCGTGAAGGAAATACAGATTTTTAAAGGTTTTCAATACCCTTTTATAAGCTTCACTTGTATGTAATGGAATCTTTTAACTCCATTTTTACCCACTTTAAAAGGTCATATTAATTCGAAATTTTGTTCTCTTGTTCAGGACCGATGACAATACAATAATTTAATAATTTTTTCCCATTGTCCTGATTAGGATCATCAGGATTAACGATTTTCCATTTTCAGATCCCATCCCGCATCTGGCGATTCATTCCACATCTCATTTCCAGATTTGGCGACCGATTCCAGATTTGGCGATTAAAATGTTGAGTTACAACTTAGTTCGATTAAGGATAAAAAGATGTTTTTTCGTTTTTTTAAACTATAATTTATTTGCTCACATTTTAAAGCGCTTATTTGAACCGAAATATTCTATACACTATTGTTTAGGGTGACAATACGATAATTTAATTATAATTAATTAAACTTAATTGACTGAAACTAATTAAAGAATTACAGATACAATAACGTTGGCTTCATTTTTAGTGACTTGGGTCAAAACTTTAAGAGACTTTTTTTTTCACGTTTTAAAGCATTCAGTTGAACTAAAGTTTTATATACACGATTGTATTGGATGACAATATGATACTTTAATAATCTAATATATAAAAATCTCTTGTCACAGTGTTTGTAACCAAACTCCTCCGAAACGACTCGACCGATTCTTACGAAATTTTGTGCGTATATTCAGTAGGTCTGAGAATAGGACGTAAACTATTTTTCATTCCGATATTGCAATTAGTTAAAAAGATATTAATTAAAAACCTTAAAACGCCTGATTGTTTTACTCCTGCGGGTTATTTACTTGGCAGAACTTCCATTCCGTTTCGGCCGAGCGGTGATCCGACGTTTTCCACCATCTTAAAATCGCCATCCAATTTTTACTGTTGAAATCAGACAAAAAATAATTACAGAATCGGAAAGATCATTTGTTTCGCCACAATACGGTATAATTTTTTTTTGCAACATAATAATATTTTCTATTTTTTAAGAATTTTTTAAAAAGGAGTTAAAATTGATGCATTTTTATGCAAATTATTTCTAAATTGTTGCGTATGAATTTGTTTTCGTGTTATTAAAACGATATTCTGCACTAAATAACTTCAAGCCTTTCTTTTTTAGATCCAGTCATTTAAAAAATAAAATTCCCAAAGATTAATAATACTCAAAAATTTAACTTAACATTGAATAACTTTGTCATTTATGAAGATAATCGCACGAAACTGTATTTGCGTATGTAAAAGAATATTATCCGTACTCTGTACGAAGATTGAAAAAATTGCTTAAAAATTACGGATTTTAAAAAATAATT
This sequence comes from Trichonephila clavata, assembly GCA_019973975.1. Taxonomy (NCBI): domain Eukaryota; kingdom Metazoa; phylum Arthropoda; class Arachnida; order Araneae; family Nephilidae; genus Trichonephila; species Trichonephila clavata. The sequence goes on from BMAO01008217.1 coordinate 19,716, forward strand.
TGTGATTTTCGGAAAAAACCGTTTTTGCGAGAAATAATTTAAACAGTATTTTTTGTACATTTTTTTTTATTTAAAAGTACTTTAGTTTTGCAATTAATTTGTGAAGTTTGAAAGCATTTACTTACAAATTTTGCCCTAAAAATAAAAAGATTAATAAAAAATACGCGATTTTACAGTTACCTAAACCTTGGAGTCGAAAAGTAGTTTTTCGCCAAAGACCTTTGAACTGTTTCACCGTCGACCGCATCTAACTCAAGGGTTACACTAAAAAGTTCTGCCTTAAACAGGGGAAAATCAGTAAATTTGGCGAGTAAAAAAAAATGCGAGTGAAAAAGTTATTTTTACCGCAATTTTCGTCATTTTTCTTTAGATAATTTTCAAAATTAAATCATTATAGATGTTAGATTTAGATGACAAAATGTATTCAATACATTTCTGAGACTCATTTAAAATATTTATCAGTATCAAAATTTTTGTTCTCTTTCATAAAACTTATAGTTTACTTTAAAATAATGCTTAATGTATAAATCTTTTTTTGACATATAATTTCATAATAAAAACGCAAAATTTGCCCATTTCGAAATTTTTTTTTTGAATTATTCTGTTAAATAAGCATAATTTCCTTAGAAAAAAATAAAAGCTATGTTCAAATAAAAAATTCTTCCTTATTAATTGCGTATTATTTATAGATATATCAAAAATCACTAAATTGGCATGTCACAATTAATTGCTAAATGAATATTTTTAATCAATATTAGTATGAAATAATTAATTAATTATGTTTTGTATTTTATGATTTCTTCTAAAATGAATAAATATAGATGAATTTAAATGAAAATGATTTTTAAAAAGTTCATTGATCATTTAGAATCAGTGATTAAAAAAATAAAAGGCCGAAAACTATCTTTTTTTTTTTTACAAAACAACGATATTTTGCATATTTTATGATTTTTTTCTAAAATGAATCAAAATCGTTGCGTTTAAATAAAAATGATTTTTAAAACTTTTAGAATCAGGGATTTAAAAAATAAAAAGCCAAAAACTTTTTTGAACAAATTTTAACAAAACACTCAAAATACTTAAAACAATCATTTAATAATTTCTCCTTTTATAAAGATAATTGCATGAAACTTTTTTCCCGTGTGTCGAACATTTCAAAATATCCTCACAATTTTACTTCAAGATTTAAAATAGTAGTAAAATTTTGTAATTTGAAAAATTTCTACTTTTCTGTCTTTTTTCAACATACAACTATTTTTAAAAAGGATACATTTTCGTTTCCGGGGACTAGAAAATTGCAACGAAATAATTGAAAAGTGGGTGAGTGATTTATAAATCTGCACTGTTCGCCTATTCGACTGTTTTTAGCGACGGACCTCGAAATTTTCAACCATGGTCAAGTGACGAGGATGACACCTAAGCTTTTACCCACCTCTCCTAAGTACCACACCACACCAACGCAAGAACAAATTTCGAAAAAGGGAGTTTTAATGTCATAGTTAAAGAAATCACTCACATCACGCATACACACACATAAGTGCTATCGTCTTGAGGGAAACAGGAAATTCCCATGGGGATGAAGTTATTCACTGGTAAAAGCCCGTGCAACGCCGGGCTAAACGGAGAGGAAAGAAACAAAGAAGTAAAAGTAATTTCGAGAAATAATATTGGAAGTACTGATTTTGTAAAGAGAAGGGAAAATGTTAAACGAGAAAGCCACGACACGCACTCACGGGCCATACACTCACATCGTACGCGTCACACCCACACAAAAGTGCTGGCGTCAGAAAGAAAGGAAGAAATTAACATGGGGATTAATTTATACCCTCGGTAAAAGCCCGTGCAACGCCGGGCCAGGTCAGCTAGTAATTAATAAAATTAATTGCCACTTAAAATTGTAATTCTGTCTTATATATATACATAATTATATTGATTGTAATTACTTAATAAAAAGTAACTAAAATAAAATTTTTCTTTGTTGATCTAAGTAAAAATTGACTTTAAATTTTTTATATTACTTGTTTATTTATCAAATTAATTATTTATGTTCATAATAAAAATCAGAGTAATATGCGCCGTGTTGTATCGAAACCGTATTATAAGAAACTTTGAAATAATATAAGTCAAGGCAATGTCTACCGTGTTATATTGAAATTAAGGTGCAAAATTTTATGATAGCTGAAAATTTTCATTCTAATAAAACATACAAATGAAGAAGTAAGTAAACTTCAAGTTTTTAATTCAAAACAAAAATGTGGAACACAAAAATTATAAATACAACAAAATATGTGTTCAAAAATTATAATTATTATTATAATAAAATAAATAGAAACGGCTTATTCGGATCACAAAATTAATTTTTATCATTACTCTCATCAGAAATTACAGCTAATCAATTTTTGTTCAACAAGTTGGCTGAAACTCCTCTTGTTATTTCTCCATCGTTAGAAAAGAAGTTATTTGACGTAGTTGCTGTTACTTTTTTGTTTCGGTCTCACACAATTCGGTATACTTACGTATAATCACAACCTGTTGGCGACATTATATGAAACGGAGCACATGGTTGCCAATTCAGCGCTTACGGAGTTGCCAACTTGGCGAGTTATTATTAGAGTTGGTGATTGTTGCGATAATACGTAAGTACCTGCAGTTCTTCCAGAATATTACTATAAGGAACTAAAGAACTTTGCAATGTGCGCTTTTAAATTTTCCGCTACGTACTATTGAAAGGTCACTTTCAACAAAATTTTTTTCCATTTAATTCAGTTAAAAGTTAATTCAAGTTTGTGCCGTGTAATATCGAATCAGTGTTATAAATCTCAAATTTTGTACCGTGTCATGTCGAAATCGTATTTAATGAGGGACGCCTGTATTTCTGTCACTGTTCTTCCCATTACGTTGTGAAATTTCTGAATATGATTACATTTTCCTAAACGGTTTAGTATGTTTTATTTTAGGCATTAAGTACAAAAAGCATCTGTTCGTCTTTGGGATATTGTGGTATTTACATAACTTCGATTGTGAATTAGAAGTGTCAAAAGAGTCTGGTAGTCATTCATAAACTTTTTTTGAAGTGATAACTTCTTGATGCGCGTTTTGCTGGAGAGTGAACTTGACTGATGCGTTTTAAGAAGTTAAGCATTGTCACCCTCGGATTTGTAACGCTTGTAACAATGGATCGGATTTTTCCGTAACAATGTAAAGTCCTTCAATAAAAAAGACTTACAACAATGACAAAATCTGGCATCGAAAATCAGTTTTCAGCCAAACTGGAATTTCATTATGTCGCTCTCTTGACTGTATTAATTAACTTTGTTTAAAAAAATAAATGCTTTTAACATGTGATTAGCTTGAAATAGATTATTAAAATCCCAATCTCTACAATGTTTTACCTTTTTTACAAATTTCTATTGATTTTTTTTGGATTTAAATTTTTAAAAAAAAGAAAGAAAGCTACAGTTATTTTTCAAGTAGATTGGTACATTGTATACCTTTCTCAACGCTGCGAAGTTAGACAGATGGAATATTGTAAAACTTATTTAAAAATTTATAGAATTTCGTAATTTTGAAAAAATTTTATTTTGCTTTTTTGCACGTAAAGCATTTTTTTTAAAAAGTCACTTTCCATTTCAAGGAGCTATAAAAATGCAACGAAAAAAATTGCTAAAATCACCAAATGCCAGTAATAATTAATTATAATAAACCTACAACAGAACTGACCAGTTTGAGGTTTATGGAGTATGTGCAGAAAGACAACTTTCTGATACATTGCAACTGATAGCTTTTTTTTATTTTAAAAAAAAGTGATTTAGAGTGAGAAAAACTTTAAGAACATAAGAAAATGATGAAATGTTTTCCTCGGATAGTATTACTACATTCTGAATCTTTCTTTATACAATAAATGCAACCGAATATATGTCTAAGTTTTCTCTCCCATACATAATAATAATGAATGAATGAATACTTTTATATGGCAATACTAATATCCCCTTGCTTTTTATTCACCAAACTAATCCATGAGATAACATTACAAAATTTGAAGTTATCACTTGTATCGTGTGGTCATATAAGCACACACACTTTTTTTACTCAATGCAGCTCTTTGTTTTTACCTTAAATCTCTATTCTGACCTTTGAATTATGTCTTAAAAATCTAAAGTACCTTTAAAATATGGCGTTCCTTTCGGAAATTATGTAATGGAGTAGAGTTTTGAAATGAATACACTAGTATTCTTTATTTACAGAGCTTCTGCTATACCCTCGATCAGAGATTTATGAACACCAAGGTTTTCCAAACCATTGTTTAAAAACAACTGATCAATTACACATAATTTACACGCTATACTGAACGAAGGTGGAATTTTGTAAAGAAAATCTATACAAATAAATAAAATTGAAGTGTCTGTTTGTAATTTCAAATTAGCAGCTTTTTACTTAATGCACTAAAAGTATATACGGTACTCATAACAAAAAACCAATTTTTAAAATTTTTGTCTGCCTGTCTGTCTGTCTGTCTGTCTGTCTGTTTGTTCCGGCTAATCTCGGAAACGGCTGGTGCGATTTTAAAAATTCTTTCACTAATGGAAAGCTACATTAACGGGGAGTAACATAGGCTATATTTTATTCCCGTATTCTTACGGGAACGGAAACTATACGGGTGAACGTGAAACTGAATGCCAAGATGAACGCCAAATTGAACGCCAAGCTGAGCTAATGAAGTCGTTGTTTTGTTTACTGGCGACCGATGCTCTTCATGAGACATAATAAATTTACGCGCTCATGATAATACGCTGACACGTGCCATAATTTTTTTTTATGATAGTTATCTCACACTGTTCAGTTAAGTAGAGCATCGGCTGTTTGGGATGCACTTTTAAAAATAATAAATCAAGGCTTCATAAGCAAAAAGCAATGCAAGAAACAAAAAATTGATAAGTTTTACGGTTAGTTTTAATATTTTATTTTTTTTATTTACATTTTTAGTCCCATTTAAACAATAGTTATTATAATCCCAATCTATATCTATACAAATAAATAAAATTGAAGTGTCTGTTTGTAATTTCAAATTAGCAGCAATTGTTTGCGGGGGCGGGGGTTTAAGGGGCGTTAGAAATTCCGATTTTTAAGTTATTAGACGTACAGTCTTGAAACTTAGTAAGTAGATTCCTCTCATAGGGTAGAGATACGCTACAAAATGAGTTTCGTGAAAATTGCCCTCAAGTGGCGTTGCGGGACTTAAGGGGCGTTATAGATAATTATTTCCATTTTTAAACTATTAGACGCACAGTTTTTATATTTGATAAGTAGATTTCTTTTATAGAGTAGAGATCAGCTATAAGAAGGTTTTGTGAAAACAGACCTCTAAATGGCGTTGCGGGGGATTTAGTGGCGTACTAGATAAATATTTTCGTTTTTAAACTACTTCACCTCCCTGCTTGAAAATTGGTAGGAATGTTTCTTTCATGGAGTAAATATCCGCTACAAAACGGGTTTGGGAAAAATTGACCCCCAAGGGGTGTTAAGGGCAGATATAAATAATTATTTCTATTTTTAAACTATTAGACGCACAGTTTGAAATTTGGTAAGCAGATTCCTCTCATAGGATAGAGATACACTACAAAATGTGTTTTGTGAAAATCGACCCCTAGGCCGCGATGCGGGGGTTCAAGGGGCGCTATTGATTTTTTTTTTTTGCATTTTTAATTTATTGGACGCACAGTCTTCAAATTTTGCTAAGCAGATTCCTTTCATAGTGTGCAATTCCCCTACAAAATTGGTTTTGTGAAAACAGACCCAGAAGTGGCGTTGCGGGGGCTCAAGTGGCGTTAGAGATAATTATCCCCATTTTTAAACTATTAGACGCACAGTCTTGAAATTTGATAAGCAGATTCCTTTCGTAAAGTAGAGAACCGCTACAAAATGGGTTTCGCGAATATCAACTACTAAGTTTAATTTCGGGAGATTAAGAGGCGTAATTGATAAATATTTCCATTTTAAACTATTTGATCATCCTGCTTGAAAATTGGTAGGCATGTTCCTTTCATGGAATAGAGTTCGTCTAACAAAGAGTAAAACGAAAATTGACCCCCAAGGAGGGTTGCGAGGGGTCAAGAGGAGTTACAGAAAAAAATTCATGTTTTTAATTGTTAGACCCATATACTTGAAATTTGTTAAGCATGTTTCTTTTGTTGAATAGGGATCCACTAAGAATGTATTTTAAGCAAATCAAGTTCTGGGGGGGGTGCAGGGGGTTACTGGGACGTATTGACAAAAAAAATTACTTTTTTCGAGCTACAAGGACTATAATAATGAAATTTGGTTTGCATTTTGCTTTTGTTGAGTTGAAATCCGCTAAGAGCGGTTATTTTGGAAAACGGCTCTCAACGGGATTACGGGGATATTGATAGTAAAACTTTTGTTTTTTTTCCTGTTAGATTTAGACTTGAAATTTTGCTTGCATGTTCAATTTACGGAGTAGAGATCCACCGAAAATTGGTTTTGCGGGAATCCACTTGGTTTTTGAGTTACGAAAGAGCAAACATCATTCTATGCTTCAATTTTAGAGATTTTTAGAAAACACAAATTAGATGAGTTCTGCCCCTTTTTTTATCAACAGGCGACAGTTACAGGTATAAGTATATTTTTCAATACACAATCGAATTCTTAATGCAGGACTTAGATATCAATAATTTATACATATATATAAGCAGTAAAAATTTACAAAACATCATGAAATTCCCAGCGAAGCGGGCGGGTAACAGCTAGTTATACAATAAAAGTTTAAAAAAAGGAATTTTAAAAAAATTGGACTTTTACCTCTTGTACATATTTTATTACAAAAATGATATTCCATAACACAAAGCCAATTGAAATTCGCCTCAACGTAAAAACGATTAGCATGCCTTGGCATAAAACGATTTTCTCGGATTGATTGAATTTTTTTTTTTTTTTTGCTTGGTTTTCTGTAGTTGATTTCTAGTACTATTTTCTTCGAGAATATCGAAAAATAATATCCCCTCCCCCTAGCTGACTAAAGAATGTTCCGGAAAATAAGTGTTTTTTCTAACCAGGAATTTCTGAACTTTTCTACTGCCTTAGCTTATTTCATTATAATTGCTATGGAATTATTTTATTAATACTATTACTTGTATTGTAAAATATTTAATTCTATTTAAACTTATTTTCTCTATTTTGAACCAATTTTTAATTGATAGTTTAAATTATACAGTATTCATAGATTAAGTTTAGGTTGAAAATTCTCTTCCATATTATTATCTCGTCTTCTTTAATTCACGAAGCTCTAATTTACTCAGTTACTTAATTTATTTGCTGATATATTATAGTTTCTTGTTAAAGTTATATTGTTTGAGTTGGCATCTGTCGTAATTATTCTAAACACGTTTTTTTTTAGTTGGAGAAAAGAATAGTAATACGTAATTGAAGCTGATTTAGCTTATATGTATTTAATTGTTGTGTTTTTTCGACATATTATCGTGGTAATTTCGAGATCTTTTTGATTATTTGAGTGATTATAAGAACGAAAGACGCTTGTGGAAAAACCTTTGGCTGCTAATATTCGCAATGACAGCATTTGGTGACCCATTTTGATTTGGCGAAATTGGTCAGCAGTATAATATATATAAATATATATATATATTCGTAAGTATCTAAGATTTATGCTATTCAATGATGTTGAACAATTATGATATACGAAGTAATTTTAATTTATCTGATTCCCTTATTTATTTTCTGGTATATAATCGTTTGTTGTTAAAGTTATATTGGTTCAATTGGTTATATTGGCAAAGTTATTCTTTTGTAATTATTCTAAGTTCGTTTTTTCAGTTGGAGAAAAGAATTTTAATGCATAATCGACGCTGGTTGAACTTAATATGTAATTAGTTTTTGTATATTTTCGAGTTTTTATCATTCGTTTGGCGATCTTTTTGATCATTTGAGTGATTAAAAGAAAAAAAAGCATCCAAATCGTACTTACATATTATCGCAACAACCGCCAACTTTATTAATAACTCTCCAAGTTGGCAACCCCTATTTCCTACGTGTCGTAAGCGCTGAATTGCCAACCAGGTGCTTCGTTTCATGTAATGTCGCCAATAGGTGGCGATAATACATAAGTACCGAATAAACTTTGGCTGCTATTATTCACAAATATTTTATCCCATACTGATTAGTGATTATTATGGATCCACGAATTATAAATTTTTTCTTATAAGCTCCCTCAAGGCTTCTACAAATCTCAGTTGGGAAACGCTTTCGCAAACTCTGATTTTACCTTTTCTTATTTTCTTAAGCGAATGATACACTCACAACTGGAAAGTTTTTATTTCATGAACAAACATCTCCTATTTTTTCATTTAACATTGTATTCTTTCAAGAATTAATTATATAAGAATCAAGCCAGTGGAATCGCAAATTTCCACGATTCCCGCCTCGCAATGGCCTCAGAACAATGGCATTCAAATGACGCAACGCAACACAAACAGAACTCTTCAGCGAAATGTTGTGTTGCGGTTACAGCGAGAGAGAGAGAGACACCTAAATTTATTCTTAAACCTCGTCCATTACGTCGTTCCAGATCGACAGAATCTCTGCTGCTCGCGTCAATCGGTCATTTGTGTTCTTCCGCGTGTTGCCAACGGCACAAAAGAAATTCCTACACGAGAACAAAGAAACTCGGGAATCTCGCCTCTTGGAACAGGGCCCAGTATCATCTCGTGGGGTTTCACTGCTTTCGCGAGAGCAGCTTTCCCTAATGCCATGTGGACATTTACCTGTAATATTTTCGAGCCCTCACGACTAACGGGTTTTGTTCCTGTTCTTTTTCTCTCCTTCGTTTTTCATTTGTTACGCTGTTTGGGGAATTTCTTTTTATAGGGTCGCCGACGCGAGTCTGTGGCTACGGAACTCACTGCGAGGTTTTCGTGGTTTCAGTTTTGTTATTAACTTTATTTGTGTGGTGGTTTTACAATCTTTAAAAACCTGCGAACAAATTCGACGGAATTTGCGGTTTTTTCTCCTTAAGAAAAGTTGAGAGTCTGTTTATATAACGATTCTGTATTATTATTATAATCCGATTATTCTTAATTATATATATCTCTTCATTTAAAAACTGGAGAATATTCGTGCATCTTGACTATGTAACTATATCCATAATCATAATAATCTGCAATGATAATGTGTAAAAATAGATAATATGTAATTATCATAAATAATATCAAATACCCATTGTTTATGTATAATATAATAAAGTTTAAAGTATCCGAGTACTTGCGACAACTTTTTTTTTTTTAAAGAAATGAAGATATGGGGATTTTATTGTTGTTTTTAGATTTTAGTACATTTTAAGAAAAATATGATAAAATTAAGAAGAGAAAAAGAAATTATTATTACTAAAATGGGTAAAAATTTACAAAAAATAACACAAACCCTTTCTGCACTAAACAGGACCCCTTCTGCACTAAAAACTTATGAACAAATTTGCAATTTTTCTATTCTGTATTGCTGTGTGCGTTCATTTTTTAAATGAATTTCAGGATAAGAGATATTTTAATTTTTGCTAAAACTAGAGCCCTTTGTCTTAGTTATTATATGAAATTGCTTAAAAAAAATCAGTGATTATATTAACATAAGGAACTGTAATTTTTGTAATAAAACAGTGATTGATAAATTTGAAGGTTAAAACACTTCTACTATTATACAAAACTTACAGAAAAATTTCAGTTAATTATGTTCAAAACTTTTTTAGCAATAACTGTCCCCGTTTGAACATTTAAAAAAAACACATTTCGAATAAAATGCGTTTTAAAGTATCTTGCTTAAAGTAGTGGCATGTGCTTTTGTTAAAACACTTGTAGTTTTTGTTCTAGTCAACGGAAAATAATACACTTGGTATTTTTATAAAGCAAATAAGATGGCCTACAAAATAAAATCATTAAAAAAAATTGTCAATTTTTGGCAAAATTCACAATTTTAGGATAGTCGGATACCTTAAGTTTATATAAAGAGTCTGTATTTTTATTATGACCAGATTATTTTTAATTATATGTATCCCTTCATTTAAAAACTGGAGAATGTTCGTGTGTATCTTGACAATATAACTGTATCCATAGTCAAAATAATATATAATCATAATCTGTTGTAACAGATAATGTGCAACATTCATAAATAATATTCATACCCATTGTTTATATAAAATAATAAAGCTTGAAAGTTAACAATAAAAATTTTGAACTCTCTGGACAGAGAATATAACATTACATATACATTACATTACCTTTTGTAAGAAGGCACCTGAAATGTACATATTCAATGCTGCTATATTTTGAAGTCCTTTATTCGAGGTATTATCTAAGGGCTTTGAAAAAAAGTATACTTCTAGAACAACAACCTTCTAAGTTCATTAGATATGTGTCATTTATCTTCAATAAACAATATTCAAATCTATGTAGAAGAGTCTAATTTTTTATAAGTACTCATCTCTTTTTTTTTCTTATTTTTGAAGCTATCATTTTTATACCCGGCGTAAAACATTCATCCGTAAATTTTGATCTTACTTTTTTGAGTTAAAAGTGCGCGTTATTCGCTGGAATTTCCGGTAAGTTAAGGGGTTAAAAATTACAGAAAAAATAAGTATTCTCTAATCTTAAGGTATCACAAGCAGTAGCGCGCACAAAATTTTTTCAAGGGGGTTGTCCATGGTCGAAAGTCCCCGAACTCGTATCATACCTCAAGACAACACCAATTGATTCTTCTGATTTTGTTAACAAAAAATAGTAAAAAATAAACTATTGAATTAATAATTAGCATTAATTAATAAAATCAATTGTTAATAACAAGTACTTAATTAAATTTTACGTTTTTTATATATATGTAGGACTATCATCAATCGAAATAAACTCAAGGGCTTTGGAGCGTGTCCGGACACCTAGGACACCCCCTTTGTGTGTGCATGATCCCAAGTGATTATTCTACTGTACGGTAAATTCGCAGGCTCTAAGGCAGTACAACTTTTCCTAGTCGACTCTATGAACTCTATTTCTCACTCAATATAAAGCGTTAGAAGAAAAGTGTCTACATCAAATTGTTATATCTTAACATGCATTGTTCCTCGATATTCCTCTGAAAAAATTCAAACATCGAAATTTTATGAAAAAGGCTAGTATTCTATCACTGATGTAGCTAGTCCTTTGTAGGCCCTGTATCAAAAAATTCCTTAATGCCTCTTTTTGGGGCCCCTTAACATTTTGTGCTTGCACAGTTTGGGGCCCCTATAGCTTAGGAGGCCCCGTATCATTGATACACAGTTGTACCTATGCCACTGTGTTCTACGTACAAGCACAGATAATCCCCCATCATCCTTTATATACCGTGATAATTTAATAGCGTGACTTATAAATCCCGCAAGGAAGCTCAGTGGCTGAGTTGTAGCGTATCACGCTTCTACGCCACAGGTCCGGGGTTCAAATCTTGGGAGGGGCGCAATTTTTCATCCTTTCAGTGGGTCGATAAATGAGAACCAAACATGTGCCTGATAACTAAACACTGAGGATTTCGTCTCAAACTGACCACCTGATCGGAACATCTGCTCATTCACTTCAAGACCCAAGGTCACCTAGGTTCTTTTATATGTAGTTAATATACCTTAGACTTAGTATATTAAATTTCTTTCGTTATCGTAAAATTTGAAAGGTTTTTAGCGCGTTTTTCATGTAGTGGAACAAAAGCGCTATTAGGACGCAAATTTCGTCTTCGTTCCATTTTTTTTTTCGTACCTTTTTTCTCAGCCAATAAGCAACCAACTGACTTCGGATTTTTCGGCATCGGGTCGCATTTGTGCCATAGATGAGCCGAATCATATTTAAATTTTCCCATAGTTTTCCCGAATTTTCCTATTGTAAAATACAACATGTGAAAAACGCGCTAAAAATACTTGGCCATGCCAATGATTGATATCTTGTTTATTATTTCCATAATTTTTTAAGTATTTCGCAATTAAAAATTATTGAGAATTTTTTTTAAAAAATTATATATTGTAGAATTTTATTTTTTTTTCTTTCTCTATTTTTTATAAAGTTTTTTCAGTTATATTTTAAAAAGAAGAAATCAACGTATTAAAAAAACAAACCCATAGTAGTAGTGTGATCAAAAATTTTAATATAATGAGAATTAATAAAATTGTGTAAGCTAATAAATAAAAATAATTAAACTACTAACTAATAATTAATACTAAATAGCTGCATTTTATTCAAATATTTATAATTTTAAATAACTTATTTATATACCATTTTTCGGGATTGAATTTTTTAATGTTCCATCCCCAATATCTTTTTTTAGAAATTCTAACTAAACACCTTTTCTCGGACCAGCTATATATATAACAGATAATAAAACCAAAATAATAGAAATAAGAACTTTCGTTTCTTCTATAATAAGTCAATTAACGAATAGCTTACTTACAATTTTTTGTTAAATTAACTTTGCTTATTTATAGATATAGTTACAGAAACTTTTATCCAGAATTTTGTAGCATATGAATTTTGCAACAATTTCGAAGAAAATAATGATTTCCTTCCGATCACTGAGTTTATTGTATAAATACAGACTACACAACTCTTTTCGATTTTTTTGAAAATTCTTTATTTTCTTCCACCGAAAAGTTTTGATAAAGCTCAGCTACGATTTTAAAATCTATCTAATGATTTTGCCATGATTGCCTTCCTTAAATATTGCGTAGACATCCGGAGAATTATTTGAAAATTCTTTTAGAACATATATAGAAATAGGAAACCGTAAGTTTTTGCAGAAAATATTTTCTCTCTCTCTAAAATTGTTTCGTATCGAATTGGTGATTTCATCATTGCTTTAGTTTCTACAGAAAACACGTAAAAGATTTCGAATGCAGTTTTGTTGTTTCTATTTTAAAGCAATATTTTAATACTGATTTCGGCTAGTCTTAGTTTAGTCTACACACTTAGCAACGAAAAAAATAGCATCAAATTTCGCGGACAGTTCGTTTTCCTGCATTAGACTTCTTTCAATATGAAGACAATAATTCACCAATTTGGCGATAATAAGTAGGATTTAGCCATTTCTAAAGTTACTGGAAGAACAGGGTTGTTTAAGAAAAACTAATTAGATTAAATTCAAAAATATACTTAACACATAGGTTCTCAACCTTTTTTGAACTGGCGCCCCCTTTTCTAGTAAATATTTCGATACTGCCCCCTTTTCTAGTGAATATTCCGATACCCCGTTCCTTCCCACTCTAGAGAAATAAGAGTGTACATAATACATAGTGAAAACAAGAGTTAAGTTTTAAAAAATATCTATTTCTAATAGAATATAATTTTTAATTTTTTTTCTAAGGCCTCAATTTTTTTACCAGTGAATCTGAAATAGCTATTGCCACAAATGTATTTAAATGTGTAATATTATATATTTTAGTCATAGATAGAATAGTGTTTTGGAATTGAAACGCTACTGAATTTCTTCTTCATTTAAAAGAGTGGAATAAAAGTTGTAGCTTACCTGTTATAAAACAGACAGGGGTTTTTATGGTACGAAGTAATTCATAATAAACTATTGCTTTCAAAATAAATATAAATTGACTGTTTCAGTCTTTAAAGAATCACACGTTAATTTCTGGATAAAATATTTAATTATGTAACTTGGATAATATGTGTATTAAAATGCAGTGGACGAAACATTTTTCCTACTGCTCACAGACAAAGACAACACGTGCACTACAGAAATTAAAATGCACTATATCATTCAATTTAATGTAGGTCTAAACGTAATGTAATCTTTAAGTTTTTCATCCACTTCAGCTACCGTAATATGTGAATTTTCGTACATGTGACGTAGAAATGATTTAAATACATGCAACCAACATATAAACAGTATTAAAGTTTACTTTTGTTAGTACATAATCAGCGTATTTTTTTGTTGTTGTTTTTTTAGTCTTTTTTAGACTATATTTGGTTAATCTGCCCAGACCTTCCGTTCCATATCAACGTCCCGTAATTTTCTATGGGTCTTTTACTGCACCCTGAAAGCCTCAAACCCCCACAAGGGGGCGTTATCGCCCACGTTGAGAACCTATGCTCTAACATAATAAACAATGTGTGAAGGAGTTATATGAAGGAGACAAAAATACGTATGCACGTACCTTCGATAGAATATGCTAAGGATTAATTTCTGGCAACCATTGACTGACTAGCTGGAGTTCTAACGAATTGCAACTGATCATCCAGATGGTATACAAAATAGAGGACATTGCAGTGCTAAGGTATAACTTCTGTGTGAATGCGGTTCTGTCAACCCGCTTGACTTGTACCAATGTCTCGCAGATGGATTCGTGAACAATATGAGCAGATATAACCAGTTGCGAGAGGATGGACAATTGAACTAAAAGAAACTGGGTGGTCAAATCGCAGGATCACTTGAACAATTGTGACGAACTAGGAGGGACTGTAGCATGGGTCAAAAATGTAGATGTCGATCGGCAGCGACGACAGAACACAAGGAAACAAATCGAAAGGTCTTTTTATTATTATTTTTTTTATCTTTGTGCTTCTTCTAAACTTCTCTAGTCGGCGCGATTACCAGATCTCTTCCCAACAGAGCATGTTTGATGAACATATATCTCTGGATAGTGCCGACGGAATGTGTATGGCAAGCAATTTTGTGGGAGTAATTCCGCTAAATCTACGAGTCCATGTCCAGTCGAATAACTTAATTAATTTAGGGCCGAAGGTGGTCAAACACATTATTAATTATTTTTTTTAGTTCTAGTACCTGTATTTTCTGAATAAAACATTCAGTTTCCATGAATATTCACAAGTTCTTGATCATGATTTTTTGGCTGCAAAGGGCTTTGTATTAAGTCTAGAATTAATCGACTGCATATATGTTAAGATTCAGATTGCTGTGTGTGTGTGTGCCCTCAGTACCAGGAACGTCTTAAGACTCCGTGAGGCCCTGTGTCCTTACGCTAAAGTAGACCCTGGGCCCCTACACAAATGTCGGGCCCACCTATCACCCATAAAAGTAGACAGAACATTGTCAGACATGTGGAAGATTAGAACCCGCGACCTATGGGTTCGTAAGCACGTAACATACCGCTAGACAAAAGTGATCACTTCTGTCTAGTGGTCATGTTATTGGGCTAAGGATCGGGAGGTACCGGGTTCCAATCCACATTGGTGACTTTGGCTGAAAAGAAAAACGCAAAACCTTCTGATGTGTCATGGCGCCATCTACCCGCAAGCAAAAGTCGTCGGACCCACTCGACGCAGCAAGCAAAGTCGTCAGACCCGCTTAACGCAGCAAAGTCGTCAGACTCATTTGACGCAATAGTAACAACTCCCACGCTCGCCATAACAACAAATTTCGTTCACCTATCCACCGACTCACTGGGGGAGTACTGTGGCGGTATCCAAGTAAGCCAGTAACAGCCTCCGGACAGGAGTGAGATCACTTTTGTCTAGTGATATGTTACGTGCTTACGAACCCAGAGGTCGCGGGTTCTAATCATCCACAGATTCTTGTACAAACCCGAAACAAATAAATGTGTATGACTTACAATCGCACAAACCGGATCGATCGACTGCCGCCATCATATGACGCCAGTTGATATATTGTCCGACATTTTCAGTTTTTCAGAGAATACAACCGGAAATAATATTTGGCCGTTGAAATTATTAAAATCATGATCTTATCTGAGTAGAGGACAAGACGAAGCCCTGGGCCCGGGCCAGTGGCGTAATGTACACCCCCGCAACCCTCGTATCGCGGGGGCAGGGTTTTAGGGGGCCCAAAGCCTGACAGCCGCCAAGTACTTACCCTTTGTAAAATCCAACTTGAGAGGCCCAAAACATGACTTTTGCAGGGGGGCCCAAATGTTCTCAACTACGCCACTGGTCCGGGCCCAGTTAGTCCATGTGTTTAGACGCCCCTGCTCAGTAGTATAGTCTTCTCATCACACATAGTAAATTCAATTTTAGGTATTTCTTTTATTTTTAGTTATAATTAGAAACTTTTTTTAGTGTACGCATGGAGGTTCCGACTGCAATTATATCAGTAGAACGGAAACCGATATTCTATGTAACATTTCCCCTTGGTGTTGGCCCGAGAAGTTTATAAATAATATGGAACAAATCATCTGCATCCCACGATAGTTCATACATTACGCTTTTGACGCCCCGAAACGACGTCAATTTTCCTTGGCAGTTCATCAAGATGCGGCACTCTTTTATTTGTTCGCAGTTCCCGCCTTAATAAGAAGAATCGATGCGCCAAATGACGTCATCAAACCATCCACAGTTGCTTACTTTTATTATCTACTGGAAACGAGGGAATAGAAAGGGAGGGAGGGAAGAAAAAAAAATATAAAACAGAAGTCATTGATGTGTTCAGAATACATTTGTTTGCTGTTGTTGGCGAGAATTCGAATTCCAATCTGGGATTTTCGAAGGGTTTTATTTATTTTTTTTTTCTGCTTCCAGGGGGACTAGTTATTACATGTGTAATTATTGTGCCAAATTTGTTTTGCCTTACTTTTCTTACTTTTGTTCCCCCATTGGAACATTTTTGTTTAAAATTTTTTTTTTACAGATTATAGTTGGAATTAGAATGCTTCTCTTAGGAGAAGTACGTTGCTTGCTGTTCGTTGGTTATATATAGAAGTGTCAAAATGTACCTATTTTTTTTCTTTCTCGAGTTTATCTGTCACTTAGCGTTCTTTTTTTGTTTCCGTATTTCAATTAATCCTTGAAGCTTCTGTGGGAGTCTAGGCATTTTTCGACAAAACTTAGAAGAGAAATTTGTTTTCTATGCTAATCATGTTTTTGAGTAGCAATGGGGAAAAGCCTTTTAAGGACTGGAAAAATGAATTTTTTGACGATCTAAGTAAAATTTATTATAAAATGCAAAACAGGACTTAAAAATGTATATGTAGGATTTTATGAATTTTAACGGTTCTATTAATTCTTAAAGCCAAATAATTTTATGGATTATTGAGAGTTTTAATTTTAGTACATACAAAAGCTTTATCATTAACCCCTTCCAGGTTCGTTTTATTTCCGGATTCTGGATAAAATGACGTCAATTTTTTTTGTATGCTTCTTTTCAAACATACATATCTCTTTAAACATAATAGCACCCCTCGCGTGCAACCCTTCCTGAAAATTAATGTACAAAAATCTATTTAAGGTATCCGACTGGTTGCGACAACTTTTTTTTAAAGAAAATGGTGGTATGGGGATTTTTTTGTTATATTTAGATTTTCTTAGTATATTTTAAGAAAAATATGCTAAAATTCAGAAGAGAAAAAGAAATTATTATTACTAAAATGGGGGAAAATAAGTAAAAATTTACAAAAAATAGCATAAATGCGGTCCATTCTGTACCAAAGGTTTTTATGAACACATTTTTAATTTTTTCATTCTAATGTGTTGCTATGTTATTCATTTTTGAAATGACCATCAAGATAAGAGAGATTTTAATTTTTACAAAAACTGGAGCACTTTATCTCAGTTATTATATGAAATTGCTTAAAAAAAACAGTGACTATATTAACATAAGGGGTTGTAAATTTTGTAATAAAACAGTGATTGATAAATCTGAAGGTTAAAACAATTCTACTATTATACAAAACTTACAAAAGAAATTTCAGTTAATTATTTTCAAAACTTTTTGAGCAATCACTGGCCCTGTTTGAGTATTTTTTTTAAAAAAACACACATTTCGAGTAAAACGCGTTTTAAAGTATGTGTGAAATAATTCGAGAAACACCGATTGCAAAGTGTAAATTTTCACTGAGCCCGATGGTCCAGGATGGTACGTTTCACCTGCCCGAGCTCAGCTCGGGAAAAACCGGGAAGGGGTTAATTTCTATGTAAATTCTCTCAACTATAATTCTGCATATAAAGCAACAAAAAATATTTCCTTGGAAATTTTCACACCTATGCAAAAAGAGGAACACATCTTTAAGGTATCCGACTACTTGTAACAACTTTCTTTGAAAAAATGGAGACATGGGGATTTTTTTTTGGATGTTGTTTTTAGACATGTTTAGTACATTTTTAGGAAAATATGCTAAAATTAAAAAGAGAAAACGAAATTATTATTAATAAAATGGGAAAAAAACAGGTAAAATTGACAAAAAATAACCTGAACGGGGCTCATTTTCTACCAAAGTTTATGAACAAATTTTCATTTCTGATGTGTTGCTATGTTATTCATTTTTAAAATGACCATCAGGATAAGGGATATTTTAATTTTTACAAAAACTAGAGCACTTTATCTTAGTTTTTACATGAAATTGCTTAAGAAAAACAGCGATTATATTCACATAAGGGACTGTCAATTTTGTAATAAAGCAGTGAATGATAAATCTGAAGGTTAAAACACTTCTACTATTATGCAGAACAAACATACAAAATTTCAGTTCAATATTTTCGAAACTTTTTGAGCAATCACTGGCCTTTTTGGAGCATTTTCAAAAAACAAACAAAAAAAAACAAAAAAACATGCTTAAAGTAATGGCATCTGCTTTTTCTAAAACACTTGTAGTTTTTGTTCTAGTGAACGGAAAATAATAAACTTGGTATTTTTATAAAGCTAATAAGACAACCTACGAAATAAAATCATAAAAAAAATTTATCAATCTCTAGCAAAATTCACAATTTTAGGGTAGTCGGATACCTTAAAAGATATTTTTAAGCATTGAAATTGAAATTTCGTGTACAATTGTTTTAAAATCTGTGGCGACCCAAATAGAAGCTCTTGCGGGACCGTAGTTTGCACATCATCGTATTATCACAATAATCGTGACTCAGGATGAAATAATAAATATGCGAGTTGAGATTATTTATTTATTTATCTTCAATCGGTGTATAAAAATGAGCACTGACAGTGAGGTACCAACTCAAATACTAGACAGAGATTGGCAACCTATGGCACGTGGTACAATTCTTAGTGGCACTCTGCACAACTCTACAAATTTGTCAATTTTTGAATGGTTAGAAGTTGATAATGAACTTTGCTGACAAATATCTTGAGAATTATGTACATTTAAGGAATTACAAAAAAGGTAAAAGATCCTCTAAAGATAAATTTACAGATATTTTGTAAATTATTGAATGCAATTGTTGGAGAGATTTAATTGTTCGGAAGAAAACTGCATGTACTCTGCTTTCTGTTTTTGGCTCTACACATCAAAGTAAGAAATCTTTCCTCATTTGAAAAGTATTTCGAGTCCGCGAAGAAATGGTTTTACAACTGAAGGCTCAGAATCGTGTCAAATGGAAAGTCACACATTAAACCCCTGATTTTTCGATATGAAAGTAGAGAGGTGCTAGCACAGGTTCACATTAAAATTTTTATTTAACTATAACGAAGCGAAATACTTATATTTTACGCGTTGTCTATTTCTTATTTGAATAAATAAGCAAATATCTGTGCAATGTTAATTTTTTAATATTTTTGTATGAATGAAGAGTTATATTTTATGCTGTTTATTTTTATGTTTAGAAACATCTTTAAACGGTGCAAAATAAATTTATAATAAAACTGTAAACATCTATATTATTGATTTCTATTCCTTGACTTTGCATCCATTATTGCGGGAATCGAATGGTTTAAAAAAGTGCCTACTGTGTGGCACGCTGAATTATATTGGTACGCCATAGCTAAGAGGTTGCCGACCTATGTACTAGACCATGATGCAACATTATGAAGGTCAACATTATTAGTCTTCGTGTTTGTTCCAGTGCAACTTTAATAAAACAGCTAATCAATCTATCATTTTAAAATGGAAGGAATATAAATCAGATCAAAAACATATTTTTAAACTCGTTCATTTCCCTGCATTCAGGGGCTCACCTCCCCCAGTCAAAGCCAAGTGTCCTTGATCATAACCTATCTTTCAAGATGACCTTAACCCAACTTCTTGGAGAAGCAGTCTGTGTTACCTCAGGGATGAAAGTCTCAATTATCCGAACATCGTTGATGTAAAATAAAGGAGAATAGTGCATGTTCTGTCTTCAACCACGCAACAGCTAAGGTGTTGTTTTCATCAATGGGTCACACAATTCGAAATGACAGAATGTGTTTCCAATAATCCATTGCTTAGTTCTAGTCCTGGGATTCGTATTTTGGGGAATGGAAAAGAGATCGCAGTACTTTTTTTTCGGATAAATTCTGCCTTTTCACAATCCACTTCTCTTATGCATAAGGGTAAGTGACTTAAATACCCTTCATTGTACCAAAATAGATTACTTTTTACAATTCCTACAATTAGCTCACTCTCACCCTATATATATATATATATATATATATGTGTGTGTGTGTGTGTGTGTGTGTGTGTGTGTGTATGCATGTATTTATAAATATATCTTGTTCAAATTTTCAATCGTTAATAAAATACTTTCTATTCATCCCTTCAGAGTTGGAATTGACTTAATTTTTTTTATATTACTTGTTTAAAGTAAATTTTTGTTAAATTTAATATTATCTTTATTTAATAATAAAAAAAAGTTCCTGATCCTGACAAACGGATCTAAATTGAAACAAGTTTCAATTCTATTGCCGATTTAGTGTTATGTTAAGATTATATATGGAATTAGGAAAAAATAATAGAATTAAGATAATACGAGGAATAACGAGTCAATGCGCAATTAAACAAAAGAAGGTAAACAGAAAGGCCATTTTTATAAAGAACTCCCTTTTTAATTGTTTTCGTTACTTAAAGGGTTTTTTATTTCTTGCATTATTCAGAACATAATTTTTCATTAAATTAAAAATCTGATTCTTTGCAGAGATTTAATAATTATTTTTGAATCTTAACTCTAAAATAATAAATTACGAAAACTCTTAAAATATTAACATGACACTTTAAAAAAATATAATCATAATTTTCACACCTAAAACCATACTTGCTTTTTAAGAACATATGTATGTAAATATCAAAAAAAAAAAAAAATTAAATACTACCTTAAACATAAAAAAAAATCCTTAGAGATTAGAAAACAATATTACATGGACGAAAATAAAAAGCTGAGAAAAACGTATTTAAAGTTTGTAAAGGCAAAAGGAATGAGATTTACAACACTCAGAAAACTTCAAATGTCTTTAAATTAAATAGGTATCAGATTAAAAATTAGGAGAACTAAGCTGTTCAACAGGAACAGCTACCAAAAAAAAAAAAAAAAAAAAGAGTGCTTATGACCACACTATAGAAGTGTTAACTTCAAATTTTGTAATGTTGTTTGTAATGTTTGTTTGTTTTGTTGATCAGGGATTAGTTAGGCGAATAAGAAACAAGGGTATTGTCACATAAAATTATTTATTCATATGTCTGTATTCATAAAGTAATATTTTTTTGTGAAATATACAATCATAGTTGTGAGTTAATTGTATTCTAAGAAGGAAACAATAGATTTATGGTAGCTGAAATCGGGTTATAAATGATTTAGATTCAAAATTATTTAAATATCTAAAAAAATTCCCATCAAGCATTGTTCCGTACTTTGTCGTGCTTTCATTTGGATCATTTGACATAATTAAAATGAATTTTGATTTAAAAAAATCTACTGAAGGCTTTGGTTTGTCTCTTTTGAGAAAAAAACTACATTAAAATCCCCACTTAAAATAATAGGCAATTTTTTCAGAAGCGTTGATCAGTGTAGGCAACTAAATTTTTGTGAATGAATTTGATAGTTTTCTCTACACTTTAATTTGGAGAAATGTAAATAATAACCATTAGAATTATTTGTCCAATTTCTACTCTACATTTCGTTGCACAAATTTCTCCGATACATGACTCATTAAACTCAAATGATTCAGTAGTATATGATGCTACATCCATTTCTGAAGTTACATAAGTTGTCGTATCACCCTTATTTTTATACATAGCAACTCCACCAGCTCTGTGATTGTGTCTTTGGAATTTAGCAATACAATGAAAATTTGGAACATCTATGCTTTCTTTATTACTTATCCAAGTTTCTGTTAAAACTAATATAGTTACATCTGCATAACACTGTCATCGAGATCCAAAGCATGTTCACGTAAACTTTGACAGTTCAAATAATATATTGATACTCTCTTTTTTGTGGAAATAAAGTTTGTGAAGATATATGTGATTGTTTTAAGTTTGTTTTGGGATAACGTTTTCAATTCATTTTGTAGATCTCTGAGAGGTATAGATTCTCTTACGCCATGGAAGAATTTTGGATCGGAATTTTCCGTAACACTGTAAAGTCCTTCAAGACTTGCTATAAGTATGAGAAAATGTATGCTCAACAATTGGTATATGTTGCGTTATCAAGAGCAACAAGTCTTGAACGACTTTACAGTGTTACGGAAAATTCCGATCCATTGTTACGAGAGTTACAAACATTAGCGTAACAATGCTTGGCTTCTTAAAACGCATCATTTAAGTTCACTCTCGAGCAAAACGCGCCTAAAGAAGTTATTACTTCAAAAAAAAATGTAACAAAGGCGATTTCTTTAATCACTTTTAGGGCATTGAATAGCTTTATTTTTTTAAATCTCTAGTGAACAATTCCCGTACAAAATAAAAAATTTTGCTTAAGGTATCTGACAACTTTTTTTTTTAAAAAAAGGAGATATGAGGATTCTTTGTTACTTTTAGATTTGTTTAGTGCATTTTAAGAAAAATGTGCTAAAATTAAGAAAGAGAAAAAGAAATTATTATTACTAAAATGGGAAAAAATAGGTAAAAATTCACAAAAAACAGCATAAACGTGGTCCATTCTGAACCAAAGGTTTATCCACAAATTTTCAATTTTTTTCAATGTAATGTGTTGCTATATTATTCAATTTCGAAATGACCTTCAGGATAAGAAATGTTTTCTGTTTTTACAAAAACTAGAGCACTTTATCTCAGTTATTATATGAAATTGCTTAAAAAACAGTGATTATATTCACATAAGGGACTGTAAATTTTGTAATAAAACAGTGATTGATACATCTGAAAGTTAAAACAATTCTACTATTATACGAAACTTACAAAAAAAATTTCAGTTAATTATGTTCAAAACTTTTTTAGCAATCGCTGACCCCGTTTGGTTCTTTTCAAAAAATCACATTTCGAGTAAAACGCGTTTTAAAGTATGACATCTTGGTTAAAGTAATGGCATCTGCTTTTACTAAAACACTTGTAGTTTTTGTTTTAGTGAAGGGAAAAGGATAAAGGTATTTTTATAAAGCTAATAAGATGGCCCATAAAATAAAATCATAAAAAATTTTGTCAATTTTTGGCAAAATTCACAATTTTAGGGTAGTCGGATACCTTAAACTTATCTAAGAAAATTCAAGCAATTCTCATCCTTAAAATTAATAAAAAAACAGTCTATTTCATATTCGGTTATGACTCAGAGTTTACTCCAAAATCAGTATTTACCGTAGCCATAACTTTATAGAACGATATTTTATTAGCTCTTCAATTGCCACAATATTGCCTTTAACATTTTTATACAGATACATAAAAAAGTAATACTAGCGTAGTTATATTGTCTAAAGATAATAAAGCGTTTTAATCTTCATGAAAATAACTTGATATTGCATAAACATAACTTAGCCGCAAAAACCGACGTCCATAAAAAGAATGTTTAAACTCAAAAACGTCTGGTAGTTATTTTCTAACCGTTTATTATCGAATATACTTTCTATTTTATTAACTATTACACAGTTCATTTATTTATTAATTTTTAGTTGGTTTGATATATTCGGAAATCACATGGGTATTAAATCCTTTTAATTGCATGTTTTCAATACTTCTTAAGTGGCCGTGGTCATTGCCTTGAACTCGTGGCCGGCGTTGTTATGTCGAGTTTATGGTGCCAATGAAGGCCCACCGTGCAGAAGGGTTGATGTGCGATAAATTTTCGAGGTTCAAAGTCTTCACGTCAGCGTGCTGTGGAATTTTGGAAAGTGACGTCCCAGCTCATGTGTCGTCTTCGTCATTCCACTGAGGTTCAAAGTTACAAGATTAATCACCAATAGCCTTGTGTTATTTCGCAATGCAACACTTGTTAATCCCTTAAGGTATCCAACTGGTTACGGCAACTTTTTTTTTTTTTAAAAAAATGAAGATATGGGGATTTTTTTGTTATTTTTAGATTTGTTTAGTACATTTTAAGTAAAATATGCTAACATTAAGAAAAGAAAAAGAAATTATTATTACTAAAATCGGAAAAAATAGGTAAAAATTGAGAAAAAAAAGCAAAAATGCGGCCAATTCTGTACCAAAGGTTTATGAACAAATTTTCAATTTTTTCATTCTAATGTTTTGTTATGTTATTCATTTTAGAAATGACCTTCAGAATAAGAGATATTTTCTTTTTTACAAAAACTAGAGCACTTTATCTCAGTTATTATACGAAATTGCTTAAAAAAAACAGCGATTATATTCACATAAGGGACTGTAAATTTTGTAATAAAACAGGGATTGATCAATCTGAATGTTAAAGCACTTCTACTATTATACAGAATATGCAAAAAAAATTTCAGTTCAAGTTAATTATTTTCAAAACTTTTTGAGCAATCGCTGGCCGCGCGCGTTTGAGTACTTTAAAAAAAACCCCACACATTTCGAGTAAAACGCGCTTTGAAGTATGGCATCTTGCTTAAAGTAATGGCCTCTGCTTTTGCTAAAACATTTGTAATTTTTGTTCTAGTGAACGGAAAATGATAAACTTGGTATTTTTATAAAGCTAATAAGATGGCGTATAAAATAAAATCATAATTTTTTTAAATTTTGGGCAAAATTTATAATTTTAGGGTATTTGGATACCTTTTAACTGGTTTGCCCGCACACCGTACGGGAACTTATATTTTCTCCTTTTCATCATATATCTACACATATTTTTAATTCTTATACTGATATTATTAGTGATAGTGTTTTTAAGAGATTCAGGCTGTTCATGACACTTAAATACTTCTCATCTGGGATTTTCTTTGTGGTTGTAGGCAGGAGTTTTTCACTGAAGACAGGAATTTAGATTCTTGAAAATATTCGAATAAGAACAGAGATGGGAAAAGCAATGTGTCATTTGTTGCTTGAGAATAAATGAAAATGGAAGGATAAGACAAAGAGGCCGATATTATCACTGTCCCCATTGCATTTTAAGACTTAATATTATACCATGCTTCAAATTGTGTGTGCATATATATGAACAGACACACAAAATCCTCAATTATTTGAAAAAGAGGAGCGAACCTGAAATTTTTTTGAAGTATGAAAGAAATTCTTTTGTATGAAACATTTTTCATGGCATTTAGAGTGTGCTTATAAAAACCCAACATTTAGGGGGTTTTTTTGTGTTCCGTAGCTATAAAATAAAGAATAGTGTGAAAACTTTAAAAATGAAAATGAAAATAAAATGCTTCCATTTTTGCTTTCTGTTAAGTATGCGAGTTATATGCAATAAAAATATGCCTTTTTTGGAACATTTTGGTCAAACAAATTGACTGGAAGTTAATTATCAATCAAACCCATACTTCTTATTTTCTTCAATCTGTTACCAAAACTAAAATGAGGCTCTTGAAAAGAAGATTTCTGCGATGATTAATTCGAAAAACAGTTTCAATTTTGTAACAAAGATTAAATAAATAAAAGTATATAACGGAAAATAAATATTAAAAATGAGAATACGTAATGATCTCCGATAAACTGTATGAAGAATAATTTACCGCATCAGAGCTAGACGTGACGTCATATCGCCAGAGTTATAAAAATCACTTCAAAATTGAATTTCGAAAAAAATTTCTTCCATGTTAAATCAAATAATTAAACTATAGGTTCAGCGAGCTCAATTTCGTACGTCTGTCTCTTTCTACTTTTATGCTTCGTCACAGACACACATATACACTCATTTTATTAATATAGATCAAATGTCAACACATTTTCAAAGAGTATTTTTTTAAAAATTAATGAGATGTATAAGAAATTTTTGAAAAAACAAAGTTTCGGTCTCGACAAAATTTGAAAACATACTTCCTCCCGATTTTATCCATCCCTGAAATTTAGTTAGATTGTATAAAAATCATGATTGCCACGAATCAATAAAAGTTTTTTGATCGTTAACTATGCGTTTGAAACTATTAATTTTTGCAAACATTCTTAACTAATAATTTCTAAAATTTTGATTGGTATAAAAACTTTCATTTTCTTCCTCGTATTAAAAAGATATCTTTATATACACTTCAGTTAAATTTGCAAGACGTTGTAATTTATTTTTTTATGTACACATTTTAAATTATTATTATTATTACTTATTTTTGGGAATAGATTTAGTTATATGAGTTAGATATAATTAAGATTTTTCCGTAGTAAATTTTTCCTTGAATAATCAAGCGAAATATTAGGAGATTTTTGAGATCATATCTTAATTAAAAAAAGTAAGTGAAGAAATATATATACACACACCCTTTTAAATTTTCCTGGCTATATATAAATAACTATATTTTTATAATTAATTATACACAGTTTGATGGACGATATTTATTTTGTTTATTTTACATAACATCGTATATAACACATTATCTTCTGCATTTTAACGGAAATATAAAAATTTTAAGCTTCGAAACTAACGGGAATAATTTAGAACAAAAACTAAAAACTTAAATTTTTTTCCCTCTCAAACAGTATTTTCTAAGAACTTAATCCAATTGTGTGTTAAAAAGAGACGATATTTATATATGTGATACCTATACATTTAAGGTATCCGAACACGTTTCGAGTACTTTTTAACAAAATAGCTTACTAAAACATTATAAATGCCCTTTTAAGACTCAATACCAATAAATATTACTATTAAACTATCAAAATTTAAAATAAATTACCTGAATTTTACAAAAATCACAATTATAAATGAAATTTTAGCAATATTTTTGAAAAACTTGAAAGCAGTTAGAGAAAAAAGTAACAAAAATATATTAGTAAAAGTATTACTAAAACAAATTCGATGCATTTATCTAGAAAATGTACTAAAATTTTAATTTTTTATTGCAATTTGAAAATTTTAGAGCTTATTGATTAAACATTATAAAAAATTTTACATTTTTTATGAGACCATTATTTAAATAACAAGTCATAACTCAAAAAATAGTCATACAATAAGAAATATTTTAGTACATTCTCTAAAAATAACATAAATATCAAGTTCAAAAAGTTTTATAGAAATACATTCGTAATATTTTGAGTTATCAGACTCGCCATGATAGATTTTGAACAATTTAAATGCCCACTTCTGGTAGATCAAAAACCCACTTCCAGTTTTTCTAAGTTTATAAAATTGATTCTAACTTGTCCTCTAGGTAGCGTAGAAACAAAACAAAGTATGTTTCGTAAAGTCAAAAGATAGCTTTATTCAATAAAAAAAAAAATATATCTGTCTTGACTGAATTTGGTCATTTTCAACGTGTTCGGATATCTTAAAGACAACTTCGAATAAATGTTGGCAAAATTCTAGTTCGATTCACACCTTTGGCGACGGAGAAAAAAAAGCATCGCATTGCGCAAACAGTTAATTTATTATTGTATTAGATTTACATAATAGCAATAATTCGCCAAATAGATGGTAAGAACGATATAGACAAAAATAAGATCCAATATACAGAGTGTCACCAAAGTATGGTCCAAACTCTGAACAGCCCGATTCTGCGTTGGGAGCAAACGTCCTCCCGTTGGTGTGGTGTGGTAGTTAGGAGAGGAGGGGGGGGGTGCCAGCTCGTCCGCGTCACTTGACCATGGTTCAAAATTACGCGGACCGTCGCCAAAAACCCTTGTGTTGCTAATCAGTGCGACGTTAATATTCTCTCACTCTGCGTTGGGAGTACATAAAAAATGCCCAAAGAACTGTACGAGTTTACGAGTAGTTTACGAGAAAAATATGGTAAATGATTATGAATTAATGATAGTTCATACTGAGACTTCGGCGTATTTCTTTGCTCCTGTGCGTGATTGTCTGGATATGGCATACCCCGGCCACTGGATTGGCTGTGAGGATCCATTCAATGGCCACCATGAACACCAGATCTAACACCATTGGAATTTTTTTTCTATTGCACCATCTCAAGGAATTGGTGTATGAAGACGCAATAACTTAACAAATGAAAATCTCTCATTTGTATGCTGGTTATACTTCGGTGGATACAGTGCTGCTGCGATGTGCGACACTTATCCATTCCACGGAGCATTCAAGCCTACTTCGATATGCAAGGTGGATATTTTGAACATTTGCCCTTTTCAATATTTGAAATTACTAATGTTGATGTGTCTAATACGTCTGTGACTCATACTTTGTTTTTCTTCTTTTCTCATAAACTCGTACACTTTTTTCGACATTTTTATGTACTTCCAACGAGGAGTCTGGATGTCAGTGGTGCAGCTAGTCTTGAGTAAGTCATGCATAAAAGTTCCTGGGGGGCCTTTGCTAGTAGCTCCTTAACACTATGCGATTTTTTGTTTACCTATTTTGGGGGCCTTCAGAGCTTGGGGGCCACGTATCATTTATTCTTCATTAGACCCGCACCTGCTGGATGTGCAGAGTTTGGGTGCTATTTTTTGGAAACATTGTACAATAAAGTTACAATATGATATAATCATGAAAATGAAAATTTTTTTAAATTCCTACTATTAATTCACTCTCTCCCTATATATTTATTTATTTAACTATATATCTTGTTCAAATATTCAGTCGTTAAGAAAATACTTTCTATTCATCCATTCAAGTTCATATGCATTTTTTAAACTTGTAGTGGATGATACTTGATGTTAATACAGTTTTTCAAATATTAATTCATTTATTAAATTAAAAACTGAATAAATAGTAACAAACAAAAATAATAGTTAAACAGCATATATAGAAAGAAAAATCATTCGTTGCGTTCCTGCAGCGCAATGAATAGCGCGTTGGACTTCTAATTTAAAGGTCGTTTGTTCGAATTTCACCTTGGATGACGTATTTTCTGAGAATGTGTGTGAATTCTTTCTTACAATACTCAGAATATTTAAATTTAATTGATGAATAAATAGTAAAAAACAAAAATAGTCTAATACCCTATATAGAAAGAAAAATTGGGGAAAGCGCTTTTTATTTTGTCACTAATATTGGAATTTTGTCATATGTATATACATAGTTATATTAGTTGTAATTATTTAATAAAAAGTAACTAAAATAAAATTTTCTTTGCTGACCTAAGTAGGAATTGATTTAATTTTTTTTATATTACTGTTTTTAAATAAATGCCTGTTTTTTGTGCCTTTTAAACTTAAAAAAACTTAACTTTGTTGTCATAAGTTCACATTTCGACTAAATAATACAGCAAAGAAAATTTCTTTATCTGTAATCAGAAGGAGACCCACTAACAGAACCACCATTCACTTAAAGAACTTTACTGGAAGGTCTTTGTGTGAAGAGAATGCTGTCAAATTCTATTCCAAACATTTTTTGTCTGGCTCTAAGTTTTTGAAAAGAAACTTGTTTATATACAATCAGCTGCGAAGTATCTCAAATTTAAATGACCTGAGAGGTATTTTTTATTCTGTTATAGTCAAAGAAAGGATTGCAGCAAACCGACGGCTATTTTCTTTCTATTTCGCGATGGGCTGATGGTTTATCGAACGTTTCTTTCTGAAACAACATGAAAGCTAGTGGCGATGAATCGCGCAATTTTGAACTCAGTCAAATATCGAGGACGATGCCTGAGGTAGTATCCCATTCTCCAAGCTTTCATACACAATCGGCGTAGAGACTTTGGGTCTCGAGACATTTTCATGCATCATCACCATAATACAATAAAGGGGGACTGAAACCTATAATTCAACCGAATTATCACCAAACACAGTTCAAACCCAAGACAACTTGGCTGCCATTGACTGTATCATAACTTTTATATATATGTATATAAATGGGGGGGGGGGTGTAAATTAAGTTCTGTATTTACAACCCTTCAGTAAACTGTTCGTTGTTAAGAATGAAAAAAAAAAGACATCCAAGGCTGTATAAGCAAAATAGAAAAAAATATGCTAATGTTTTAAAAACTTAAAAACTTTATGCGTTATTAATAACTACAAGTTAAGCGCAGTTACCACCTACTCCCGGATTAAAAGTGCAATTTTTCACAGACGCTTTACTCTCAGGATAGGTAAACAAGTGCAATCTGTCGCAGGTTTTTTTAAAACAGATTCTATTTGTAAACTCATTGAACAAAGGTATAACTAGAAAATTATTTTAGGGGGAGTATCCAGTTTTAACTTGCAATTACGATTAGTGCAAACACCATGCACTTATTATTTAACTGTTATCACTAATAAATAATTAAATTTTCATTGATTTATGTAACAGATAATTAATTGTTATATAAATCAATGTTATGTATTCATGTTATGTTATACATATAACACATCACCGCGTGGTCATGGTCACGAACTCGTGGCCCACGTTGTCGAGTTTTGGGTTCAAGTCCTGCTGTCATTGTTGACTTATCGTGTATAGGGTCCCTATGGGCGTTAAATATGTCGAGTCTCAAAGTATTCTCAAGGACGTGGTGTGTGGAAGTTTGGAGAGGAGGTTGCCAGCGTAGGTGTCATCCACGTCACTTGACTGAGGTTCAAAATTACGAGGTCCATCGGCAATAGCCCTCGTGTTACTTCAGAGTGTGACGTAAAATCAAATGAAATCATATATATGTATATAATTAATTATGTTGGATTTTAATTAATATGATTAATTTTTAACAATATGGATCTAGCTAAAACTATTCTTATCAAGAATTTGAAATAATTCCTAAACATAAATGAATAAAAACCAGTATTTTCCACAAATTTAGACAGCTATTCATAATATTAACTTACTTATTAGCGTAATTACTAATTACAAAAAATGGTTACTTAATATTTGAGGCCTGATAATTTTGAACGGATGATGTTCCGTATTGTGTCTTTATCGCCTTTAGCGACGGAACTCTCGCCAAATTGGCAACCCTTGTAATCTCTCGAAGAGAGTATAAAAGGCATTACGCACTTTCAGATTTCGCAATAAAATATTTTAGACGAACAGTCCGCATTCTTTCTTGAACCAGCATATTACGCTCCGCAACAGATGATATAATAAAAATATAACTTTAGCTAAACGTACGAAAGACTTTAAAATGATTTTGTTCACCAGTGTAAAATGTTTGGAATAAAATATATATCACTTATAAAGGATTCCACACTCTTTTTGTCGAAACTATATAGTTTTCGATTTTTTCTGTTCTGTAGATAGCATGCTATTTTTTTTTCAATGCTCGAGAAAGAGAAAAGTTACAAGATGTAAATACTTTTCGGTGCCTACGTATTAGCATCATCGCAGCCAAATTGGCGTCATGCGAATCCTGCCATTTTTCTCCCAAATCTGACTAATTGATAAAAAAAAAAACTGTTGGAATCTCTTTGTTGTTTTGATGTCATAGTGCGATTCGCGTAGCGCCAATTTGGCTGCGGTGATGCTAATATGTAAGTATCTTATTTTCTATAAATACAATTTAGGAATGTTCGAATGCCTATAGAATTGAATGATTTTTCTAAATTAAATGTAAATTGAAAATTATGTGCATAAATAATTATTTTCACAAATTTGTAATTAGTGCGATGAAAAATTACAAACAAAAACTTTCGTTTTTTTAAAAACTGTACAACTTTTCGCCTTTTCAATACGCACAGATACTCAAATTTTGCCTTAATTTGTGCCGTATTTCTCTAGTAGAAATATCTAAATTTACTTCACAGATGTAAAATGGTACTTACGTATCACATCGTTAGTCAATTCGGCAAATGGAAAGACGTCGACAAAAATGCCACGCTATGCAGCTAATAATGGAAAACTGTTCCTTGCATGTGCAAATACAATAATCTTGTTCACGTGTTCATAACGGTTTCTAATTGTAGAATATTTAGTTCTACTTATATAAATATCATTTCTTTATTTTGAATCCGTTTTAACTGACTACTTAAATTATACAGTATTTATAGATATTGTTTATTCTTTTCCATATTATTATCGTTTGCTTTAATGCGATAATTCATTAACTCTAATTTATCTGATTATTGAATTTATTTGTTGATATTTTATCGTCTGTTGTTAAAGTTATGTTGCATAAGTTGGCATCTTTTGTAATTATTCTAAACATGTTTTTTCAGTTGGAGAAAAGAATAGTAATACGTAACTAACGCTGGTTGAACTTAATATAGAATTACTTTTTGTATATTTAGAAATATTATCATTCATTTGAAAATCTTTTTGATTTTTTCAGTGCTTATAAGGAAAAAAAAGAGTCTGTGTAGAATAAACTTTGTCTGCTATTATTCGCAATGACAGCATTTGGCGATTTCTTTTGATTTGGCGAAATTGGTCGACAGTATAATATACGTAAGTACCTAAGATTTATACTATAACCAATAACGCTGAACAATTTTGAAGTTTTCTTAAATTTTTTTAAAATAATCTTTACTTGCATACAACAATAAATATTCTATTTTAATAAACAATTACTAGAACTAATTTGATATCGGTACGCTACGGATTTACCCGCCATATAGTTGAAAATAACGCCCCGTTGAAGAGGACCTTACAATACGATAACAGTATACTGGTCGCCAAAAATTGTATTGGTGCGATTTCAAAATTCTAAAACGATTAGCTTGCCAATATCAAATTAGATTCGAATTACTTTTACTTATTATTACTTACTGTTTAAATAAGGCGTTGAAAAGTGCTAAATATTTTAGTTTGAGAGTTGAATCGTGCTCAAGTTCGTTTTTAAAGTAATTCTGGAACTTACGTATCTTTGCAACCTGTTGGCGAAATTATATGATACAAAGCACCTGGTTGCCATTTAAGCGCGTACGACACATAGGAAATTGGGGTTGCCAACTTGGCGAGTTATTAATAGAGTTGGCGATTGTTGCGATAATATGTAAGTACTGTAATTCTTGTTATGTTTCATGTATCAGCAAAATATGGTTAGATTTAATAGGAAATCAACTGTTAAGAAAAAGAGAAACTTTATATTGAAAAATATGTAAGGTGTTACAGAAATAATTTTAAAACGGGTATTAGAAAAAAAGTTGCGTGGGCTTGATAACCGAAGTGTTAAGATTTTGAACTTGTAGAGAGAATTATATATATGTACAGTTTACTTTTGTAATCAACGATGAAAGCACTTCATGTAAAATGATGGATGAATTTATTTCTCTTAATAATAAAATCAAAATCAAAATGAATATATAATTATTTTTGTCTTTAAGTGACTCACCACGTTTAGAATCGTAATTTAAAAAATAATATATATATATATATATATATATATATATATATATATCAATACATTTTTTTGATATTTAATGTCAGTTGAGTTAGAATATACATAAAAAAATTGTTTTCAGAATATCATTGTGAAATATCATTAAAATGCAATTTTTTGGTAAAAAAGAAAGAAAGAATGACGTATTTTCAAAACATTCTCCTGTTATAAAACTATATAAATAATTCTGCTCCTATACTAATAACATTGTATGTATTATAGTTTCTACAAAGTCTATAGAGCTTGAACCAGTATTTCAATCAGTTGAAATAAAAACTGGTGAATTTTGTTAAAATTTCTCTTCTCTGATGTATTAAAATATTAATAAATCCTCTTCCAAATTATATATTTCGAATAACGTCTTTCAGACTCTGTGCAGAATTCTTAGCTCTGTTTATCGGCAAAATATTATCATTATAGAAGCCTTTTTTGTAAAAGGAGAATGTTTTTAACATACGTCATTCTTTCTTCATAATTTTTTGCCAAATAATTGGATTTAAATAATTTTTTAGCGCGTTTTTCACGTAGTGTAAAAAAAGCGCTATTAGGACTCAAATTTCGTCTTCGACTTCGTCCTCGTCTTCGTCTTCGGTCCATATTTTGTCGTACCTTTTTCTCAGCCAATAATTAACCGATTGACCTCGGGTTTTTGTAATTTGGTCGCATTTGTGCCCTAGATGAGCCGAATCATATTTAACTTTAATAATTTTAAAAAAAAAATTTTTAAATTAAAAATTTTTTTTTTCAATTTTTTTTTTAAAGTATAGTACTATTTTCTGTTAGTAAAAAGTTTATTTGTTGCATTATTGTAAAATACAACATGTGAAAAATGCGCTAAAATTACTTGGCCATGCCAATTATTGATATCTTGTTTCTTGTTATAATATTCTTAAAACAATTTTACTCATATATTTTTTAATTCAAGTAACGCTAAATACAAGATATCAATCATTGTCATGGCTAAGTAATTTTAGCGCGTTTTTCACATGTTGTATTTTATAATAATGCAACTAATAAACTTTTTACAAACAAAAAGCAATACTATACTTAAAAAAAAATTAATTAAATTTTTTTTTAATTATTAAATTTAAATATGATTCGGCTCATCTAGGGCACAAATGCGACCCAATGCCAAAAACCCGAGGTCAATCGGTTGCTTATTGGCTGAGAAAAAGGTACGACAATATATGGAACGAAGACGAAGACGAAATTTGCGCTCTAATAGCGCTTTTTTTACACTACGTGAAAAACGCGCTAATAAAAAAATTTATTCAGTTATAAGTTTTTGTAAAACCGCTGTTCCAAACGTATAAAGTCAAATACCTTAATTTTATAATTTCATTCTATTTCTTCTGAATGAGTTACAATAAGATCATTTCTCAGCTCGGGTAAAAAGTGGATTCATTTTTCGCATTATTCTCTTCACAATTCTGAGCGACTCAAACAAGCAATCTAGACTGTCTCCCGATTCGAAAAAACAATTGTCTAAAAAAAACTATTCAATATCACAAAAAAAGCGTGACTTTTACAGTATTTGACTTAAGTCAAAAATATTTTCACGTCATCCAATACATATGACAAGGGGGGGGGGCACTTTATTTCAGACAAACATTAATTCTATCACGTAACTTAAGAGCATTAATCTACAAAAAGCCATTTGTCAAAAAAAGAAAATCATAGTCATTAAAATACTTCACTCCTAATGGCAGAGGAAATGTCTTTAAAAAAACTTAAACACGGATTTTTCCTATTTTAGAAGAAGAAAAAATTTTCTCCTCTTTTCATCTTCCTTTCATTGGAACCAAATCCCATTTTGACTATAAATTAGGAAAAAGTTAGGAGTTTAGTTGGATTAAAAGTCGTTTAAGGAGAAGCCACGACCATTTACGT
This sequence comes from Trichonephila clavata, assembly GCA_019973975.1. NCBI lineage: Eukaryota > Metazoa > Arthropoda > Arachnida > Araneae > Nephilidae > Trichonephila > Trichonephila clavata. The sequence continues at coordinate 55,002 of BMAO01008217.1, forward strand.
GTGAGTCTTAAGATTTAATTTCTCGTAAAATCTCTTTACCAAACTGCGTGCGAGGTTATTTATTGCCTTAAGTTATTGAGTGACTTTTCATAAATGGTTTATAGTTAATACGGAAATTAATGGGAAAACACAATTTAGGAAATGCAATAAAAAATTGATGTTTTGGAAAAAAGGGATTATAGTGTAGATATTTATATTTAAGGAGTGAAGAATCGAAGTATTGATTGCTTGTTTATTAACGCCGAATTAGAAGCCACACGAGGGCTATTAATGACGAACCTCGTAACTTTAAATCATTATCAAGCGACGAGGACAGTATCTCAACTTGTGATGGATCTATACGCTTCTATAACTAACCCCTTGGGGACTTTTCTGGGACACTAATATTACCAACCAACTTTCACCGAAGCAAGGAAATGTGATTATGCAAATTAAGTATATTATATAAATTCTGTATTCGCGAGTTTTTTGAAAGTTAGTTGGTGAGTGGAGGATCGCGTGAAATTATTAAGTGCAAATCGGAGTTTACCAATTGAAGAAGTCTAAGAGAGTATCACTCGACGGTGACTAAATCCTGATAAGGATCACATTCAAGGTCTCAACTGGAGGACTCAACTTCATAAAAGTACAGGTATCGTGATCCTTGTTTAAATAGAAGATTAGCTTATTAGTGCGCGACATAGTTTATATTGAGCTTGTATAGGTTATCGTGGAATCAGTTGAGGATCCGTAATTTTATGCCCAGGCTAACGAGACTCACCTTCGCGCTCTGCTATCTGATCATTTATCAAAATTAAATTATTATTGTGCTTGCTTGATATTTTGGTGACAACAAAATAATTAGAGTGAATCATGTCTACTGATTATTCAGTTCCTCCTACACATCTAGTCGGGTCCGAGAGTAGACAAGGGGATTAGGAGGAAGCAGGAACCGACAAGCATTACAAACTGGGTACCCATTCTCCAAACCTGCAGACCATGCCAACGTGGGGACTTTAGTCTCGCATTGAGATGCCCTAGAAGCACCGGGACTCGAATCCCCGACAAAAATAGTGCCGGCCACAACCTCGCGATCAAACCACTTGTTTGTCTCGACAACAAAACAATATTAAATTTAGAGATTTTAGAAACTTGAGAATATACTAAACTATATTTCGAATCCATCTGTTACTTCATAAATACAGTTTTTTTTAATCCTTAAAAGATGTTCTAACATTATCAATCCTAAAAAAAAACCTTGTAATATGTGTCTGTTCCTGCTTCCCTCTAATCCCCCTTGTCTACTCTCGGACCCGGCTAGATGTGTGGGAAGAACTGAATAATCAGTCGACATGATTAACTTGTCGTAGTCTCTCACTACCCCTATGGTTATTAACTTCCCTTTGCACATTAACTAAATTTGGATATGTTGGATTCATAATTAATAACTATGTAAATAACAAATCACTATTATTTATATTATTCCTTATGATAGAAATACACAAATATTAATCAAATTTTAAGAACAACAAATTATAGTGGAGTGAGATCAGAATTCAATTATGAACGACGGAACACTAACTGATACCACGGGGAATAACGCATACAATCAAACTACGCATTTAAATCTAATCTATAAAAATCACAGACCTGATATCTCTTTAAGACTGGAATCTTGAATACTTGTAGAATCTATGGAGCGGTTTCAATCCTGGATATCTTCAGTTACGTCTGAACCGAATTAATGAAACTTTTTCAATAATCTTCCTTCAACTAACAAACTTCACTTAGTTAAACTAATTTACTAGAATCACCTTCTTAATCAATCACGTAGTTAACTCCTCTATCAAAACACGTAGTCATCCTCTTCTCTTCATTTCATTTCTCCCTTTTATATCTCTTTCGAACTCGCTAAACCCGAAACTATCTTATTTGCATAAGTCACACTTTTAGCTCTCAGCGGGGATTGGTTAAAATAAATACAATTTAAAAGACTTTGAGAGAAGGTTAGTGAAACGCGTAAGCACCCGTCACAAACTTAATTACTCTTATTTTATTGTCAAAAAATATCAAGAAAGCACAATAATTATCCAACTAAGAATGTTGATCAGTATTCAGAGCGTGAAGGTGAGACTAGTTCGTCTGGGGAAAATACTACTGACCATCAACCGATTTCTACGATAACTTATACAGCTCAATTTCAACTCCGCTGCACTCTAATAAGTTATTCCTTAACTTCTATTTAAATAAGGCCCATGATACCTGTACTCTTGTGAAGTCAAAGTCCTACTGTAGAGGCCTTGAACGCTAATCTTTAACTGGATTCGATCAGATCCGAGTGATCCTCTCTTGGAATTCTTCAATTGATACTTGGCCGTGGGTAGCCTAGTGGTTAGAGCATTGGACGCCAGACCGGAAGGCCTGGGTTCGATGCCACCAAATACTCACCAAGTACAAACGGAGCACGTTCTCGTTAAATCTGTGGGTCCGAATGGTGTCGCCATCTATCGTGAGCAAAGTAGGGCTGTCACCTTCGTGGGCTCAAAGCTTAGGCTAATGACAGACGTATCTCTAGCCCGTTGCCATGATGAATTTCGTGGGCCTCGATCTGACTACGTCAGACAGGTAGCATAAGCGACAACAACAACAACATAAACTTAGATTTGCACTCAATAAACTCACAATCCTCCACTCACCAACTACCCTTTAAAACTCGCGAATACAGAATTTATATAATATACTTAATCAGCATAATCACGTTTTCTTACCTTCGGTAAAAGCTGGTTAGTAAAAATGTTTCCCCTGAAGAGTCCCCAAGGGGTTAGTAATAGACGCGTATAGATCCGTCACAACCTGACTTTTTCATCACAATATTTCAAACTTAAGAAATTTTGTTTTATTCAAATGAGTTTGGGAACGCATCGAAAAAACTATCGTTACTTAAGAATTTCAATTTTGTAAAATTAAATCAATGTGCCCTTAAAGGAGAAAACAGCACTGAATGTAAAAGCTATCCTTGAAGAGCTTACCGCGTCCTAGAGGTCCCGGGTGTGAGAGGGTTTGAGGAAAGATGTAGACATTATCTTAGAATAACTAATTTTATTCAACCTTTAACACTATACGAGTGAACTTTAATACCTAAACCCGAGGAGAAATAAGAAATCTTAAGGAAACATGGTACGATTTAAGCAAAAATTTTTAATTTAAGGATTTTCAAAAAAAATTTTCTTTGCCTCCCATGTGTGTATACTGTGTAAAACAGATTTTGTGCTCAAAATTTCATGAAAATCTAGCCATTTAATTTTTTAAGGAAAAAACTTACAATTTGTGAAAGGATTTTAAAATACTACTCCTCCTACAAAAGTTTACATACACGCATGAAATTTGATTTACAAGTACTTCAAACTATGTATAACAAAAGTTGGTATGGGTTTTGCGATAACATGATTGGTACTTGTACAATACTTCTTTTTATGAATGCTTATTGAAAATTCCTTAAAAAATGTACAAATTCTGAGTTCAGTTATTTAAAAAAAAATGAGTATTGTTTTGATTCAAAAATACATACCAACTTTTGTTGCATTTACTATTAACGATAGGTAAAAAAATTCAAAGCATTAGGCTCAATAGAAAAAAAAAGCCGTAGCATTTTAAATGAAGACAAACTACACTCATGTCCATAAAATAAGGATAATTCAGAATCACACCGAAATTGAACTCTAAAATAAAAATTTCACCTGTAGAATTATCACACACATCGTGAAGAAGAATATGCAAATTAAAGGAAACCACCAGATGGCGCGGATTGTACGTCACAATGACGAGAGTGTAAGAGAGGGGTATATAAGGAATGGTGGCAAAGAAGTAAAATTGTTCACAAGCGCTTTAAAAGCCTTTCAGTGCAATAACCGCATAGTTATGGCACAAATGAAGCATTTGGATGATTTTTTACGTGGTAGAATTATCAGACGACTGGAATGTGGACGTACCCAGCTGGATGTATCAGAGGAACTTGGAATAGCCCAGAACGTCATCTCTAGGCTTTGGCAACGATTCCAAGATGATGGTAATGTGAGTAGATGTTACAGCACAGGTCGCCCCCTAGTTACAACGCCGAATGAGGACCGGTATTTGGCAGTTACTACCAAAAGAAACAGACGGAGCACAGCATCAGACCTATCTCGTCAGCTCTCTTCAGCTACCGGTACGACAGTTTCAAGGCAGACCGTGTACAGACGCGTAGGGCATTGTCTATATGCTCGTAGGCCTGTCAGATGTGTTCTCCTTACCGCAACCCACTGTCGCCTGCTATTAACCTGGAGTAGAGAGCATGCATTGTGGACACCGCAACAGTGGTCTTGTGTGATGTTTTCCGACGAGTCCAGGTTTAGTTTGCAGTCTGATTCTCACCGGACTTTCATATGGAGAGCGCCAGGTACCCGTTACCACCAAGAGAACACCATTGAATGGCACCGTTACGGTGGTGCAGGAGGGCTCGTTTGGGGAGGAATTATTCTTGGTTCCAGAACTGACCTGCATGTTCAGAGTGTAACGATGACAGGCCACATCTATCGGGATGTCATTCTGGAACCACATGTACGTTTGTTTCGGGGCGCCATAGGTGCTGAATTTCTGTTCATGGATGACAACGCCCGTCCTCACCGTGCAAACATTGCAGACGAATGCCTTCAATCGGAGGATATCACCCGTATGGATTGGCCAGCATACTCACCGGACTTGAATCCAATAGAGCATGTGTGGGATATACTTGGCCGACGAATTGCAGCCCGTCAACCCCCTCCCACCTGTCTACCGGAACTTCGGAGATCATTGCTTGATGAGTGGTGTAATATTCCCCAAGATCAGATTGATAATTTGATACTCAGCATGCGTAGGCGTTGTAAGGCCTGTATTGCATCGTCCGGGAGACATACTCCGTATTAACCATCATACTAACCATGTTATACTGTTTTTTGTAAAAGGTTCTTTTTTAAAATTTGCTCCATTGAGTAAAAATCGTAATTTTTATTAATTATGTCAAACATATAGCACCTTTTGTTAATAACCTTTTACCTTTACCTTTTGTTTAATAAATAGACTTTACAAATAAGTCAAATTTGTTTGGCTTCTGTCTCTTTCTTTGCCTGAACTTCATTATCCTTAATTTATGGACATGAGTGTAGTTATTTTATCTTTCCGAGATAAGTCAGTTTAAAGTGTTGATTTGCCTTATGGATGAGAATAAAAACGTACGCAAAAGCTATTATAATTCTGTGTTTTCTAAGTTTAGAGCTTTCAAATTTTGTCTGGTTATAGAAATGTATATAAAAAGTAATTTAAGCTAAAAAAATTAAATTTGATTTTTTGACCGATTTTTGTCAATTGAATCGTACTGTTGAATTAACCCGAATTTATGTATTAAAATTATGGCTCTTATCTTTCTGAATCTCTTGCATGGTCCTGCTAGCTTGATCAGTTATAAGGTGAATACCTTCCACTATTTCCTTGGATACTTCTTCTAGTATTAATCTTACAATGTGCGACTACTAGACGCCAACACTTGATTTTAAGCCTACAATTAACTCGCCTACTCAACGACTGGCACTTAAATAGTAGTTGCATTTGCATAAAATCAAGTCATCTGTACAGAAAGTGATTTTTAAACTAATATTACAGTTAAAAAGAGTATTTTCTCCAAGAGGATTAGTATAAGCTTGAATAGAGCCCGTTACAAGCTTAAATGGACTGCTTAATTTGCGAGGAAGGTATATGTGACCACGGTACCTAGTGGTCATAGTCCCGACTCGTGACCAGCGTGTTCATGAGTTCGAGCCCTAGTGCCACTAATATAAAGACCCAACGTGTACAGGGGATGATGTACGTTTAATCCGTCGTCCTTTACACATTGATGTGGTTTGGACTTTAGGAGAATGGTTTTTCGTTTCAGGTGTCATCCTCGTCACTTCATCATCACATCATGACTCATAATTACTAGGTCCCTCACCTATAGCCCCCTTCTTGCCTTTTAGTGCGACGTTAATAATCTCTCACAAGAAGATATTTAAAATAATATGTATTAAATTTTCAAATGAAGTTCTAAAATATGTAAAACTATGCGTGAAATCACACAATCCTACTAATCCTGACATTTTTAGAATCTTTATTTGGTTTGTTTTAAGTATAAAGTTAATATCGACGTTTTCCTTTATTTTTGTATAATTAATATATTTTTCAAAGCAGCTGCATTATTTAAAAGTTGACTAGATTAAAACCTGAGGGATCGGCAGAGATTTAAGTTCCAAGAGGGGTTTTTACTCTATGGACTAAATTCATGTGACGTTATAATCACATGATAATTTTAAACCACGTGTTTTTAGCCAATCAAGTTCAAAAACACATGGGACGGCATAGTCACGATAAATGCAATCATCTATTTTCCGCAAATCAGTTCATGCACTTTGTTGTTGCCAAATTACACTTTTTACAGAAACTTTTTTTTTAGAAAAATTAATATTTGTCACTTTATTTAAAAGTACATGTATAAAACAAGACATTTTTTTCTTTAATTTTAAAATCTTTTTGCAGAAATTTCTTTTTATAACTCTTGAGCATCTTTACCCAATTATGCAATTTGAAATTTTACCTAAGTTTTACAAATATAATAAAAAGTACGAGCTATATAGTTTATTGTCCGTTTTGAATTCAATGCAGAACACGTGTTTATATTATCATGTGACCATCATGAATTTAGTCCATTTGCTTGTAATATTATGAGGAGTCTGTGTATGAAATACTAGGGTACATTTCTGCATATAAATAAATTCATTCCTTCAGTACATAGATTCCAAAAGGGAGTCCTACAGATCCCTGCAGATTCTTGTAACTTCTGAAAGGGTCTGTAGAAAATAAATATTAATTTGGAAGTGCGTGGACAAAATTAGGGAGTCCACGAGAGGTTTCACTTAAAGTGAAATATTTATAACCCATTTCCCGTGTTATGAAAGTTAAAATAAACTAGGGATAATTTTTGCGTGTCAAAAATTTAGAGTAAATATAAAAAATTTTAGAATAAAATTCTTTAGGTAGGTACATAAAGCACAAGAAAGGACAATCGTTGCATGGCGGAAGTCGGTGCCGATTGTGGTTGCGGTCATCTACGCAGGTTTAAATAGAAACGGAATCTCGACACTACAAGCAATATCTTGTCTAATATAGCAGTATAAAATATGACATATATTTAATATTACATATAATAGTTGTATGATCATATAAAATAAGAGCCTTATGCTTTAATATTACATATTGTTACGTTGATCGGGGTTCGTGTATTTTATGCAAAATCAGTCATAAACAACAAGGCAGTTCTTTAAGAGCGATGAGAATTTATTGTCGAAAATCAATCCTTCGAAACACAGGATTCAACATCCAAATTCGTTGAATAAATATCAGAAGAATTTCACACCTTCAACAGCACTTAGACACAATTTTCAGTATCTAAAATGCACGTACGTAAAAGATTATCCACAAGCACCGCTCGTAATATTGAACAGTCGAGTTAATCGCTAGTTCTCACGGTCAAGGCAAGTTTACTAATCGCTAGTCAAAACCAGACTGACTGTTGCGGCGAGTATCGCTTTATTTATAGTAGTGGCCGAAACTTCGAGAAAGATGCGCTCGCGTCATAGATCGTGAAAATTGTGGATTTCTCCAATAATTTCTAGAAGAATCGAGAGGGTCCCGAACTCGCCAACATAGTCGCCAACGTCGCCTAATTTATCGCCAACTTGGTCGCCAAAAATGATGCCAACTTGGCTCTATTGCCAATATTTCTCCAAGTTCCCATTGAATCGCCCTTATAACGTAAGGGACGGCGTTGCTTGTGAATATTACATGAAATAAATATAGCATAGAGTAATATAAATGCATTGCATATCAAAATACAAATTATTTACATTATTTTCTACAAAATTCGTAACAATTTATCTTCATCAAATTTGAAAGTCTTTGGCCTTTTTTTTTGTTCTACGTAATCATGTGACTGCGGTAGCCTAGTGGTCATGGTCACGAACTTGTGCTTGGTATGTCATGAGTTCAAAATCTAGTGCCTCTGCCGTGGACAGATGCATGATAAGTCTGAGGAGTCTTTAAGTCCTCCTGTTGGCATGGTGTAGTAGTTTGGAAAGAGGTGCCGGCTCAGATCATCCTCGTCACTTGACCGTGGTTCACAAAATAATGAGGTTCCTTTCCAATTGTCATCGTGTTGCTTTCTAGTGTAACCTAAATATAATAAATATACCCACAATCTTACAATCAGTTGTGTTTTACATATACCGTTTGTTCCCATCCCTCAGATCCCTCTCTCACATAGAACCCCAGTCTTTTTTATTTCCTTACATGCAATTATACACTGACTTCCAAAAGTTAAGCACGAAGATGTAAAATGCAAAAAAATCAACAAATACTGCTTTGATTGACACAAAATTTGGCAGTAAAGTAGCATATATATTTATACATAAAACAAAATCAATAATTATATACAGAAATGAAAACAATATTAAATTTTTGTAAGTTATCAGATAATGTCATACTGGAGACTTAAACTGAATTATGTTTAAAGTGAAAATAAACAGCATAAAATGAAAAAAGGACATTAATAGGGTATGTGATCCCCCCCCCCTCATCTGTATGCAAAGCTTAAACCTTCTGACCATGCTTTCAATTAGGTGGTCAACCTCCGCAGAATTAAGCATTCGCCATTCTTCTTGTAGAGCAGTTTCCATCTCTATAAGAGTGGATGGAGGTGGGAAACGTGAAGATACAGCACGGTCGAGAGCATCCCAAAGATTTTCAATGGGATTAAGGTCGGGCGAATATGCTGGGCACGCCTTACGCGCAATCCCTTCACTCTCCAGGTAGTCATCGACGATGTCAGCTCTATGGGGACGTGCGTTATCGTCCATTAAAACAAAAGTAGGGCCAACTGCGGCAGTGTACAATGTCACAATGGGTTCTAGGACTATACCGGAAAGCCGTCACAGAACCCCGTTTAAAGATGTTCAGGTCGGTGCGGTATCCTAATGAAATCCCTGTCCACACCCTCGGAATGCGTGATGTTTGGTGATGTTTTGGGGCTGATTGTGTGTTTCTTGTTTACGCCATATCCTTATATGACGCTTGTCATCTGTCTCCAGAGCAAATCTTGACTCATCAGTAAACATGACATTGCCCCAGTCAGACATAGTCCATTTCCCAGGGCACCAGTTTAATCGTGCCCCTCTTGATTGGACGGATAGAGGAACACAAACTCGAGGTACCGGGGCATACAGTCCATTCATATGTAATCTTCGACTTACAGTAGCTGCAGATATAGCCTTACCAATGGACGCTGTAACCATAAATGTCACACGTGTGGAGGTCGCTCTGCGATTCCGCTTGGCTACAATAGCAATATATCGATCTTCCGCGGGGGTTGTAACCCTTGGGCGACCACCTACGGGCCTTCGGACAACTGTCCGTGTGGTTTGGAATTGTTTTCATAAACGTGAAATTACAGAATGATGAACGCCGAAGAAAAGAGCAACATCTGTAATAGACTGTCCTGCTTCAATGCGCCCCACAGCACGCCAGCGTTCAGAGTCTTCCATTCGTTTTCTGGAAGTCATAGAAACATGTATGTCTTGAAAACAAATTGTACGAAAGTTTTAAACACCTTCCATCAGCACTTACAATCAACTTCTGTAACCCTTCATAAAGCTGGCTTCTTATGAGACTGCCCTTTTTGCATATTTCTTGACATTAAAGCACGATTGGCTGTTACCTAACATATTTGCATACTTCCATCTACCTCTGCAGCGAATTGCATCCTCTTCAATTCTGATTGGCTTCCGGAAATTAGCATTTTCCTCCAGTACTTAAATTTTGGAAGTGAGTGTGCAAAAAATAAAACTGTAATCGAAACCAGAATCAAATTGTTGACTTTGTAAAGTAATTAACACAGCAATAAAAATAAATTACGATAACACGGCACATGGATTTTTTTCTTTCGCAAATCGTAGAAAGGTACACATAAACAAAAATGATTGATGGTAATAATACTGCTAAATGACAATGAATTTAATTTGGAAGAAATTTTTCAGCTAAACTTTATGTCTGAAAAACATGTCAGTATAAAGATTGATGTTGTTTATTGTAAAAGAAAGAACATATTCTCCACACTATATGGCCGCATTCTCTTGATTAAAAATTCGTCTAATACCAGAGTTTTGTTTTGTAAAGCAAGTAAACATAAGATCTAATCAGTTATAATTGAAAATAAACATAATTGTTTTTCTTCATCCTATATCCCTGAGTTGTTTCCATAAGATCCTTGTTAGGGAACCAGGTTAAACAATGAACAATGCTAACATTCTACATTCTTAATTAATAGAAAAACTTTAAAGAAATAAAAAGAGGTAACTTCTTTTTATGAATTTTATACATAAAAAAAGACATAAAATACATTTTTTTAAAAGGGCAACTTTTTAATTGGAAATCCAAAGCAAACATGAAATTAACATATATGCCTTTCATGAAAGGTACATAAAACATTATGAAGAATATAGATACACTATCTGGCCAAAAGTATCCGAACACCCCTTAAAGAAGTGTTTCTAGCGAGTGACGCAATTTGATACGAAATTGAAAGCTATAAAAATGTTGGTTGTGGCTTGTCAGATTATATTTATGCGTTTGTGAGGCAATGAATAAGTCAAAGGAGCTTAGGGAGTTTGATCGTGACTGTATAGTGGGATGCCACCTTTTTTCGTGGGAAATCAGTTCGTGAGATTGCGGACATTGTACAGAAGCCTAAATCCACTGTGAGTGATTTAATTGTGAAGTGGAAACGACGAGGCAGTGAAACAGCAGAAAAACGAACCGGTAGACCGAAAATACTTGGTGAACGCAGCCGCAGAACTTTGAAACAAAATCGCAAGTCCTCGTTGGTGGAAATTTCTCAGGAGTTCCAAAGTTCATCAGGAATTGGTGTTAGCAGCAGGAATGTCCGTCGAGAGTTAAAAAACTTGGAATTCCATGGTCGTGCAGCCGCTCACAAGCCAAACATCACTCCACAGAATGCGAAGCATCGGTTGCAATAGTGTAGAGCTCACCGTCATTGGACTGTGGACATGTGGCAAACTGTTCTTTGGAGTGATGCATCTCGCTTTACAGTCTGGCAGTCGGATGGACGCGTCTGGGTTTGGCGGATGCCCGGCGAACGTTTCTTTAGTGACTGCCTTGTGCCGACTGTTAAGTTTGGTGGTGGAAGCATAATGGTGTGGGGGTGTTTCTCGTGGTTTGGCCTGGGTCCGTTAGTTCCTGTGATTGGAAACATGAACTCTGAAATGTATGTGGACATTCTGGACAATGCTGCATTCTATGGCAATATTTCGGGGAAGGCCCGTTTCTCTCTTCCAGCAGGATAACTGTTCCATTCGTACATCGAGGCTTGCACAGACGTGGTTTGACGAAATGGGTGTTCAAAAACTGGACTGGCCGTCTCAGAGCCCCGATCTAAATCCCATAGAACACCTTTGGGACGAATTAGAGCGCAGATTACGTAGCCAGCCAAATCGACCATCCTCTCTTCTAGCACTCACTTCCGCTGTGATGGACGCCTGGAAGGCAATTCCTATGGTCACCTATCAAAAATTGGTGGAAAGTCTTCCCAAACGTGTGCGGGCTATCATCCATGCAAAGGGGGACCAACATCATATTATTATGTTCCTCAGGACGCTCTAAGTCCATACCACTGGGTGTCCGGATACTTTTGGCCAGATAGTGTATTTGTTAAAATATGTAACTTAAAATATGATTTAGCCATAATTAATGTTTTAATATGGCAACACGAGCGAGAAAAGCCACGCGATTTACATATTGAGAGTTTTAACGATAATTTTGGTATTATAACCTAAGAAATTCATTTTGTCCATTTATAAAAATATATTGAATGTTGAAATTCACTAATAGTATACTTAACGGCAAATATTGAAATGAATATTGTAGAGGAAATTTAGCTAGACGAATATATTTAAAATGAAAAATATAGTTCCGATTTCGAATTTTTCGAATACGAGTATTCTTAGCAGACGATTGAATTCATTTATAGCAAATATTAACTTTTAGCTTTTTGGCAACAGAAAGATTAATGGTATAAGAAGAATTTTTAGCTTATCATGTGTATATAAGTTAAAGAATTTTGCGCTATAAAATTATAAATCTATTTATAATTTTTTTTTAATTATTAAAATATTTAGCTGTTTTTATCTATAATAAAATTGTTCCTCGCGATTTAAAATTTAGTTCAATGTTTCCTAAGAAACGCTTGCTTATATTTAATTATAAGGGAGATAAGTACTTTGATTAATGAATTTTAGAACTGAGTCAATAATAAATGTGAAAAAACGAAATTTCATTTTCGAATACAATTTTTTCCTGCATATGTCCTAATTCCTTTTGAGTAAATTATCAAAACTGTCAAACACCTATATGTGATTTTTTTTTCTAAATTGAAAAGGAAAATTTAAAATTTTGTGTCTTTTAAGCAAGACTGAAATGCCAAAAGAGTATTTAAGATACAAAATAAAAGGAATTTTAAAAAAAATAACTTTAATCAAATTGAAAAGTATTAAATTCGTTATCACACTCACGCTCAAAAAAGGAACATTTTATGATTAATAAACTCCTTGATTTTTTTTTTTTTTTTTGCTGATTGTGATATACAGCTGTTTATAATAATTTTTTTAAAAAATTTTTCATAGACTTTGTTTTTTATATATTCACGTTTTATTTTTGCAAAACCGAGTGCTCAGATAAAACTTTTATGTGTTTTTAATGGTGGCATGAGAAATTTATAAACAATCTGTTTGTCATAAACTATTAATATTACAGTACCAGAAACTTAAAACACATTATAGTAAGCAAAGAACGCCTAACAACCGAAATAAATATCTTAAAATACAATTTGAAAATTAAGTCTTATTGTTGAGTTTATATGTTACGTATTGTAACATTTAACTTAAATTAAATTTTCATAATTCGGTTTAAATTATTTATATAATAATCAATAACAGAAATTTTTTTTTAATTTAAAGTTTAATATTTATTTAAAATAAAATACATACGATCAATAAGATTTTTTACAATCTGAATACGTTTTTTCTTGAATGGTAACTAAAATTCTTTTACGTTAATTTAAATTATTTTTAAAAACCATTCAGTGGATTTATAAATTAAATCAGTGTTTTAGACGAGAATTTATTTATTTTAAACAGACTTATAAATGTGTTTATATTTAGAAGGAATTTTGAGACAGGAAGTTATATTTTGTCACATTACCAGTTGTTAATGCTATCTAAAAGTATTCAGAAATAATAAAAAGTATTTGTATTATACATGACATCCAGTAGAGTGGTAGCGTATCGCGTCGCACTATAAAGCAACACGAGGGTCATTGACAACAGACTTGGTAATTCTGAAACACGGTCAAGTGACGAGGACGACATCTGAGTTGGCATCCCTCTCTCTTAACTTCAACACCACGCTAATGGGATGGATTTGACTCCCGACAGATTTAACATGCTTCAGCCCCTCTACACGGAGGATCTTCAGTGGCACTAGGGCTTTAAGTCATGACATACTAGCCTCAAGCTCTTGACCATGACCACTAAGTTACCACTGCCCGATGGCTTAAGGGAGAAGCTAGTTGTCGTTACGATGCTCCAATGGTTTTTACGATGTTACTCTATCACTAACTGCGACAATCTTATTCGCCCCAGAAACTAAATTTTCTTAAATTATACGTAGTTAATTGCTATTATCCATTTAGAACATGGTCCAAATGGAATTGATCAAAATCAAAATTAATTTTTGATTAAAAATTAAAAAGATTAATTTTAAATTCTAAGAAATGCAATGAACACACAATTCTGTATTTATAGAGAGTTCTATTATTCCATAAGATTATCCAGAAGACTTTATATAAAAATAACCATTCGTTAGAGCAAAAATTAATTCAGGTTATTTTAAAGTGAAATACAATCTCTTTAAAGATTTCTGATGTTCTAAGACCTACTCAACCTGCGACCCTTTTTAAGTGACCCGGTCATAGTCCTGAGAAATTTATTTATTTATGAAAATTTGGTGGGAAATTCTTTGTTAAAAAATCAAATATATCAATTTTGCTTTTTACTGTCGATGTCGTATGGGTGCGAATTAATATTTTTTTTCTGATTACTGATAATAGTCAACAGTGGAGTAGCGACCATTTTAAGAGTGGAACTAATTTTTAACTATCTTTCATATCTTGCAAGCGAAAAATATTCAAAGAAAATAGATTGTTTCAAGACGATTGGGAAGTAGACTATTTTGTAATGAAAAAAAAGTATGTTCGGTAATTGTTTGATATGTCACGAAGTGTAGTATTTAAAAAATACCAATGAACCGGAATCGTTCAATGACACTTTTTCTCGAAGATCTCTTTCAAGAGATGATATAAATAGGCTTTCTTGAATATTCTTAACAAAAGCAAAAAAGTGTTTTGTCAGTTGTAATGCCACAGCGATAATGAAATTTCTTGTATCATTGGTAATCATATGAAACCGTTTATTGATGCAGATATTGTGAAAGAGGGATTCTTAAATGCTTCCAATTTGGAAAAATTCAATGACAAAAATAAAAAATATAACAAATAAAAAGCAAAATAGGAGTTTTAATATTTTGATCAATTTCCACATTTTAAATTTTCCATGTTATCTTGGTCTTAAAGCATTTTTCTCTACCCCCCTCCATGAATTCTATGTTGCGGCCAGCGTGAAATAGCTAACATATGTATGCAGCCCGGCAGGAAAAAAAAGGTTGAGTACCCCTGTTCTAAGAAGTTCATAACTAATTTTTTACCGCATAAAAAGGCTTAATACTTGTTACAAATTGTACATAGATTTTGTTTTTAAATTGAGATTTACGACGAATCTAAAACGTTATGCTTGTAATTCATTATTACATTCCATATGAAATAGTACTTTTAAAAAGAAATTGCATGGATATATATATATATATATATATAAAATAAATTTCTCTGTACATTAGAGAATTCAAATTAATGAAATGAATTCGATTTCTAATTGAAGTTTTCACTCTTTTTCATTTATTATAAAAATATATAAATAATATTTATAATTTATACCTTTTCAATGAAAATTTTGTGTTTTCATATGTGATTAGTTGTTAAAGCCAATATCCCTCAAAGGGAATTTTAGGTACACTCGTTGCAGTATAATAAATTTTTTATAAATATCAAATTTAAAAAAAAACGTAGTTAGAGTATAATTATATTGTTACACCACTTTTTGTGCATATATATATATATATATATATATATATATATATATATATACGTATAACTTATTCAGCTAAAAAAATTTTAAAATTGGCATTTAATGGGTTGATATAAATAATCAAGCTATGTAAAACTATCGTGTCATCTAAATTCAAGTAATAAAAAAATAAATGTTGAAATCATTTGGAAATCTTTCACTTTTCCTCTTATAGCGGCGGTCCTCAACCTTTGGGCCGCAGACCCGTCCGTGGATGAAATGGTATCAAGCAGCACAAAGAACATTCATTTATTTCTATTCTATTTTATGTGATGTATTTCTCTCCGGTTAGTGTGATTTTTTATAGAAACCACTTAATATTCACTTTTTTTTCGGCAGTCTCTTGATCATTGACCGTTAGCATCAACAATAGAATTCGTATGCTCCTGTTGGGGTTGTATTTTATCCAGATTTTTAGCTAGTTTCCAAAGTCTAGTATTAGGAGTTTTATAGTCCAAACTCCTACACAGGTCCTGCCAGTTGTTGCTCTTGTTAGTACGCTTGATCGCATATCAGGTCCTGCAAGTTGTTACTTTTTTTTATCCCATTTAAATGTCACAACTACATAATTTTAACGATCTTGTGTTCATTGCATATCATTGATGAAATATTTTTAACTAAATTTTTTTTTGGGGGGGGGGGTATTTTGTTAAGATTTTGTATTGAAAACATTTATCGGTACTTTTAATGGGTATTTACGTATGAGCGTCATCTCAGAAAAATTGGCGACACGCACATCCGGCCATAATAACAAAAAAACTAAGAAATTCTAACGTGGTTTACGTGACAATAATATGCAAATACCTGTTAATGTTTTACCTTAGCCCAGTGCTTCTCAAACTTTCGATACTGGCAACCCGATTTTCCATCATAATGTTCATCGACACCCCCCCCCCTCTTCCATACAATAACTATGCATTGAATTCAATAATAATATGCTTTAACGTAAAGCTACAATACTACTTTAATTATAAACCATACAAATTACAAAGCTAAGCATTAAATATTGTATATAATTTTATCACATGTCCATACGATCACTGGTAATTATTAAACTTGTTCTTAACTTAGTACTGTTAAATTAATTATGAAACACATTGTGCATTACTGATACAGTTATACGTGTATTATATTAGTGTAAATGTGTATTTTATTTTTTATTACGTCAGAATGTATTTTGTTTTGCTTCCCCTCTTTCAGTAAATTAATATATTTATTAAATAATCTTTAATATTCTTTTCGATATACTCGCGCCCCTCTTGTAAGGTTATCCTGCTATCCCTGCCCCACAGTTTGAGAAACGCTGCGAAACTGGTCCGAAGCGATAAAAAGGGTGGGAAACACTGTCTTATAGGATAAACAGTCCATCTCATTCTCCCGATTTAAGATAATATATCGTAAAATCAATGCCCTTAAATAATTATTTTGTTACATAAAAAGTTTAGTTAAATCTCAAAGATTTCAAGGAGACGAATAAATAAATAAATATTTTTTTGATTATTAATAAATATTTTTTTGATGTTTAGTGTCACTTGAATTGGAATATACATATAAAGCTGTTTTAAGACTATTATTACAAAAAAAAACTGTTCAAATGTAATTTTTTGGTAAAAAGAACTAATGACATACTCTCAAAACATTCTCCCTTTATGAGATATTAGCTGGTATATCCGTTCTTCGCACGGGTGAATTGAAAAATTAAACAATACAGATTGAAGGATAAAGAAGTTTTTAATGGGTTAATTTTACGTGAATTGCAAATTTAAAAAAAAAAAGCTTTTTTGCGTATC
The DNA here is from genome assembly GCA_019973975.1 of Trichonephila clavata. Taxonomy (NCBI): domain Eukaryota; kingdom Metazoa; phylum Arthropoda; class Arachnida; order Araneae; family Nephilidae; genus Trichonephila; species Trichonephila clavata. The sequence goes on from BMAO01008217.1 coordinate 72,181, forward strand.
TCAGCTGAACAAAAAAAAACATATTCGTTAAATTTTAAGTCTGCAGATCTAATAGCTGATATAAAAAGGGTTTTATTTCCTATAACTTCCTCGTGGGTCGATTTCTGAAAGCACCTTCATAACCTGAACTCTGCTCAGCAAAAATTACATATTGTTACAAATTTTGTGTCATGAACGCTTAAAATAGTATAAATGATTTATATATGGATATGTAATACGTTAATATTGCTTTCTGTTGTATTTATTTTATGTTAAAATTGTAATATTCGCAAGCAACACCGCTCCTTATAATGGCGATTCAGTGGAAACATAGCGAAATGATGGCGTTTAAGCGAAGTTGGCATCGTTTTTGGCTACTATGTTGACAACTTGGCGATTTATTGAACGGTGTAGAAGTTGATTTGCTGTAGCGCCACCTGGTAGGGAGCTGCAGCCAAGAGGATAGCACAAAAGCCTTCTCCACAAAATATACATATACATGCCAGTTTTCATAATGATCGGTTGAACGGTGTTAGAGTGAAGAGATTTCATATACACAAATGTCCATTTTTATACAGAGAGTTGTTTCTATAATAATAATATTTGCGTATATATAGCTAAGACTTCTCTACAGGCCTTGAGCTAGGAGTTTTGAAAAATTCTCGTTATTTTCAGTATTACGAACAATCAAAATAAGCGAGTGTTTTTTGTTAAAAATTCTCCAATATGATGTAATAAAATGCGAATAAATTCACTTCTAAATTATATATTTCAAATTTTTTAGTTCAATGCCTCTAAAGAATACCTAGCTATACATAAGCAAAATATTAGTAGTAAAGAAATCTTTTTCATGAAAGGAGAAAGTTTTGAAAACATGTCATTTTCTTAATTTTTTGTAAAAAAAATTGCCTTTAAATAATTTTTTATGTCATATTATTCTTAAAATAATTTCATACGTCTGTTCTGACTTTAAATATCAAAATCATCATCCGTTTTTATGTTTTGACAAAATAACGTTTCTGAACGAAAAACATGACAAAAAATTTATCATTTAGTCTTCAAAAACCCATTGTGCAGTTGAAATGTAATCTTGATCCAATCAAATCACAAATTTTAATTATATGTAAAATTTAGTAATAACGTTCTTCGTTTCTAAAAGTCTTCATATAAGCTATAAAATTGGTACAAATGCAAATAAATCTAACGATTTCTCAAGCTAAGCTTGGGAAGTTCAATTGATTCAATTAATATCTTCAATCGACGACAAGGAAGTATTGAACACTTCTTTGAAAAAAAAAGTCATTTTGTAAACAGTGACACTTTGGATGATATTGTATTATTTATACCCATGTAATATACCGTATTCTTAAAATATAAATTTTTTTCTATAAATATGCATTTATTTCAATTTAACACATAGAATTTTAAAGTATACTTTAAAAAATCTAGAAACATTGCATGTAGGAAGACAAAGGATCCCCTTCCTTTTTTAATATAGATTAAGAGTATTCCAAAAAAACTGTTTCTTTTTTCAAATAGTGAAGTTAAGAAGTGATATTGTCTTATCTAAAAATATTTTGTGTTTAGATCACATTCTTTAAATAGAAAAAAGGTATCCAAAATATATTTACATATAAGAATACAGGCTTATAAATTAAATATTTTTAATCTATATATACATGCATAATTTGAAGAAATAAACACATTTTGTTAAGTAAAACTTACCAATTGTTGTTATGACGGTCAGGGAGTAGAGAAACGCCCCAGAGAAAGTCCACTGCGTCCCCGTTCCCTCTTTGCCATCGTATCCTTCCTTGATGGCATGTACCAAGTCCGCTTGAAATCGTTTGACCTCTTCGGTCACTTGCCGTGTCCAGTTTTCTTTATAGAGCACGTTCAACTGGTCAGTGATGGCCCATAGCCTTTTGACAGTGTCCATTCTTTTGTGCATCACCTCGTCCACTTTCTGTTCCTCATAGGGGGCCTCGAGGGCTTGGAATGCGAATGCTCCCAGGATGCTGTACCCAACCACCAGGGCGCACAGCCCCACGTGCGAAAACATGAAAGCTGTGAAACGTCTACAACAGCTCTTGCATTTATTCTCCGGGGGTCGCTTGCGGTGCCTCGATCCCGGACCACCCCTGCGACTAGACCTCTTCCTCTCCAAAGCCATATCAGGAGGAGGAGGGGGCAGACGATCCGAAATGAAGGAAAGGAAATAGTGGAATGTCGGTCCATCGTGACTGGACGTTCGATATTGCCATTTTGTTTTGGCTCTATTGCAGAATATTTGAGTTTAGATGTTTAGAATAATTCGAATAGTTCCGTTCCACAAAACAGATATAATTAATTATAAACCTATATGGTTAATTAAATAGATTGGATACCGAATATAGCCTTTAAATGATTTGAATACATCTTACAATACCATTAGTATATCACGGATGGTTCTTTGCTATCTTGGAATCTTATTTTTCGATAAAGTGCTTAGAATAATTGTTTTCTATCCTTCAAATTGTTTTTGATATGCTCGACAGTTTAAATGCGAGGTTGTTGTAAAAGAATGAGGTATAAATTATAGCTGAAACTATATATATATAAGACGAGCTTAAGTAGTTCTTGTCAAAGTATGTAGTAAGGGTTGCAGCAAACTTTGACATGGAATGTTAAATTAACAGAGAAAGTTATTTTTCACAAAAGTTTTTGTGTGTTTTTTAAGTGCTCACTTAAAAGTTAATTAATAGTGAAATATAACTAAAGGTATGTTGCAAAATAAAGCTATTGTACTTTTTGCTTTCTTGAAGGTATTTTTCTTTGAAGTATATATTTCTCTACATTTGTTCTTAAAGAATTTAATATAGCTTATAAATATTATTTAAATTAAAAATAAAAATACTTTTTCTCTAGCTTCCTTATAAAGTAATTTCTTTACAAAAATTATTTATTTATTCCCTATTTTGGCTTTTGTCACATCTAACGTTTAATCTTTAAAACAATTATTCAAGTAAAATGTAATAAAATTTTATTTCTGGCGTATAATCAAAGTAAAATCACAATTAAAAATATTTTATAGCATTTAATATAAATTAAAAGACAGTTCAATGAATAAATAAATAACTAAATTTCTTTAAAAAAGCCTTCTTATAAAATATGAACATTTGATTGAAATCTAATTTTTATGTGGCAAATATTTTGCTACATAGCTTAATTTATTAAATGTATCTTAAATTTTAAGAAAAGTTAAAAATTCAATAATTTAAACTATCCAACAATATTATTTAACGTAATTAATTATATAAAGTGCTCAGCTAAAAGGTTAAATAATTTTCATATCTCCTTTCATACATCAACCATTCCAACAATACATTTGAACAAGTGCTTTAAGAATTTTTTTAATATAATTTAACTGTAAAGATTATAAATCTACCTTTAAATGAAGCATTCTTTCCTAATATATCTTAAAAGTTTTTACATACAACAACTTAAATTTTGGACTATAGAATAAATACTTTAAAATATTGTTAACTTAACGAGTGCTTTAAATTTGTTTTAAAAAATTGTTTTAGATGAATAAAATTCACAATATTTATAACGAAAGGGTGTGTTATATATAAAATATTATTCGAAACTCTGAAATGAACCGTTTAATATTTTTAACACATTACTTTCTCACAACTTTAAATTCACGTGAATAATCTTTGAAAGTGCACGGTTATTTCACTAAATAGCCATATTGTTCACTTTTCGTATATTTCTACGAAACATATCGAATTCGTGAGAAGGGTACTTTCCTAAAACACACCAAACACAGGAGTGACTATTCGAATTTCATCCACGAGCTGGCTCACAATAGTAAACAATGAGATGGTGGAAAACACAGCGCTGTAGAATTTCGGTTAGGCCTAAAAGCCGGTATCATTTTTCCCTGTGGAAAACCATCACATCTTTGTTCCAGAGCACAATTGGAATTTGCGGATACTCGCCGTCTACGCAACTTGCGTTACTGTGGGATGAGGTTGCGGTGATCGGAAAGTTAGCAGCAGTGTAACCTGCTGTTCGGGGCAGTTTATGGAGCATTTCAAATGCAGATTACTTGCTCAGCAGCATCCCGTTGTTTCGACGGCGATGCACGCTGCTATTCTCCATCCATTCCCCTGGCGCTCGCTCTCTGTTATCCTTTTTCCCCTCTGCCGCCTCCCGATCTCCATCTTCCACCGGCGGATCTCGGATGTTGCGCGCGGCGCCATCTGGAGACGAAATTCAGAACTGTTTTCTTTACTTTTCTTTTTTATTTTATGTTTTTATTCCAGAACATAGAAGACTTTTGTTTTGTTTTTATTATTTTCTTTTGTAGTTTCAAGAAGCGTGTTTCCTTGCCAAGGTTGATTAGGCAACAACGAGTTTTAAAATTTTGAATAGAAAGAAAGGAAATAAGAGCAGGGTTAAATGAGAAAAAGTGGGCTATTATAAAGGATAGTAAAATGAATAAGATGTTTATTTTCTGGAAAGATATATTACAATGGATTTGATGCGGATGAAATTAATTTAACATAATTAAGAGACAATTCATAAATGAATACATATATTCTCAAATCTTAAAATAAATATCAGAACTTAAGATAATTTTTTTTCGGTATAATAATTTCGGTTTGAATTCTAAAATAGCTTAATCATTTCCTTGATTAATAACTCAAATATTATGTATAAAAATGAAACAAAAATATACAAGATTTTATAATTTTTATTTATTTTTGACTCACTAATTCTTTTCTTTTGATTCGGAATCATTTAGCAAATCAAATAGGAAAAGGAATAAACAGTAATAACAGAGCTTGCACCAGAAAATCTTGGTCAAATAATAACATATTGTATGTTTCAAAGTCAATGCGACATTCTTAGGTTTAAAAATAAAAATTACGGATAATTTATCAAGAAATATATTATTTACGATTAGTTACAATGAATAGATAAATTCTTAGTGAACCATAAATTGAAATCGAGATTCATAGTTATTGATACTTTTTATTTAGTGTTAATATGTTAATGACCCCATCTTTTCTTTCTATTCTTTTTTTTTTTTAAATTTCCTCAATAAAAATTGTTACTGTAAGTATATACCTCTGCAAAAAAGCACGTCCCCGTTCCTATGGCAGCAATTAAGGATCCCAGCATTATCACAGGTCTTACTCCGAATTTCAGACCAAGGAAACCAGCTATAGGACCTGCAATGATTCAGTTACTTATGTGGGAAAAGTTTTTAATTAAAATATATCACACACACACACACAGTGTATTTCTCCAGTCTTTTAAAAACAGTTTACTATATACAGGATGTCCAGCCTTAAAGTGACCCAATAGCTAATTTCCGAACCGTTCGGTTGAGATATGCACTTCCAATTTAAAAAATGTTTTAAAAACGTAAAGCATGTTTTTACGCGCTTTTCGAACCAAAAAACCCATTTACAAAAAAGTTACAAAAATTAAATTTTTATACGGTCCCCAGGTCCTATCACTTGTACTTAGGAAAAGATGCAGTTCACAAAAACAAAGTAAACACAAAAAGTTTAATTTTATTACGATAAAAACTGACCGAGTTATACCTAACTAAAGTTGAAGCATCTGAATTGCTCCGAAAAGGGGGTCGTATATAAATTGAGTTTAGAGAAAAGTAATTCCTATTTACAGAAAGAGCAAAAGAAAAACATAATAGCAATATGAAAACATCGTAGTAAATATCATAGATTGACAATTTGTATTGCTGTATGGCAAACAATAAAAATTAAATTAAAGAAATACAACTTAAACCGAAAAGATTAAAACAGCTTTCTTTAACCTATAGCAGGATAATAATACAGGATTTTCCGTTCAAATTATAGCATAATGTGGAATGATGCGCCAATCATGAATCAGGGGCTTTATTATATCAGAATGACCAAATTAACTTAAATAATGGTGAAGACACGAGGTGTGGCACGAGACAAGGGAATACGTCTATGACAACTCCCAGTTTTATACAAGTCTTGAACAGTACGGGCAATTGTACAATAAAATGGATGTCTTAGAGTGGGAAATTTAATGTCATAAAGTATTGCCGCCTCTCTCTTATTTCGATTACACTGCCCTTAAAACAGTACCATTTCGCAGTATTCTTCATTTGTATACATCTCGTTCTCCCTGACTAGAATTCGTAATATTAGAATACGACTGTATGCAATTTCAAGCGACTACACAGCAGATTTTTAACGTTCGTCATGATCAGCAAAAACGCAGCAAATCAGACTGAAGCCGCAGCATATAAGTCTATTTTTTGGAACTGCTTTTGAAATGTTTTCTTCGTCCAAAATATTTTATTTTTTCAATGTTTTACATGTACACAGAATAAATTTTATTTCTTAAGTACTCAATTATTGTATTATTAACGTATGCTTTTAAATTTAAAAACGATTTACAAAAAATGGCGTGCAAGAGCAAAAGTTTCCTGGCAGAGTTCCAACTAATTTCACTTTGGAGACGGCCCCTTACTAGCTTCTTGAAAATTGTGGAGAAACTGTATAAAATATGATTTCAAAGTTCCTTAACTCGGCCAGTTTTGATCGTAATAAAATGAAACTTTTTGTGTTTACTTTGTTTTTGTGTATTGCGTCTTTTTCTAAATATAAGTGATAGGACCTGGGGACCGTATAAAAAATTAATTTTTGTAATTGTTTTGTAAATGTGTTTTTTGGTTCGAAGAGCACGAAAAACATGCTTTAACTTTTTTTAAAGATTTTTCAAATTGGAAGTGCATATCTAAACCGTACGGTTCGGGAATTAGCTATTGGGTCACATTAAGGCTGGACACCCTGTATATAAATTTTTATTAAAAATTTTATACTTTCGAAAAATAGATGAAACAGTTTTTTACGTAATGTAGCAATGTGTGATTTTGGACCTTAGTTGAACCTTCTGATTTGGAGACAAAAAAATTAGCGCCAGATTTTTTTAGGATATTATTCCCAAGTTAGAAACCCTTTCACGCAAGTTGCTTGCTTAGAATTCAACAGATGTTGGCTATTTTGAAAAACACGGTTTTCCCTTTGGCACCCTTGCAGAAAATTTTTGCAACCTAAAAAATCAAGGGGTTCAACTAGGATTTTAACCTATGATTTTTTTATACAGGACATTGTTTGTTTCTTATAAAAAATTACAGCAAAGCCTTGATGTATTTAAAAACTATTTGCCGAGGTCACCAATATTACAATGTTTTGCAACAGAGCATAAGTACGGGGGCGGCTGTACATATAATCAGAGGAGAAAAAATAATAGGATGTTTAAAATAAGAACTGTATTGTTTCATTAATTTAAAATTACCTTAAAATATCTAATAATTTTTCCATGCAGAAGCTGTATTTTACCGATGTAGGCTTATGTAAATATATACAATATGTCACTGTATCAATTTTATCGCAGCTGTATTTGTTCAGCTATATTTTAGTATTACGTCAACTTTGTATGCTGTTTAGCCATTTTCGACATCGATGGTTGATTTTCTGCTCACTTTTGTGATCCGATCATTTATATTAACGATTAAAATGCTCTTGTTTGCATATGATTGCTATTTTAATCTTAAAGATTTCTGTAGATAATAAAGTAAAATGGAAGGGGGGGGGGTATTTTTTCTACGACATTTTAATCAAATTCAACTACTTATTTAACTCAGTTTCAATAAAACAAATCTACCAAACAAATAATTTAATTTAAAAAAAAAAAGAATTTGAACTCTTATACAAAATTAAATGCATGAAATAAGTTAATTACCATTTGGGAAAAAACATATCAGCTTAAAAAGTTAATGAATCTTCGTATTTAAGACGTAAAAAAAATAATTTTTAATGTAATATATGTATAGATCCCCTTTAATTAATTAATTTAATTTATCATTAAAGAAGGATTTAGTTAAATTATGCCAATTTTAGAGAGTAAGAGAAATGTCAGTTTAGATGTAGATTTCTCTTTGTTTTATTTTGACATTTGACCTTAAATTGAAGTTATGGGTTTCTCTCTGATAATCTACTTGCCGTGGTACCTCCTCATGTTGATAGAGGTTTATATCTCGCTGATCGTTGGAGTTCCCGGAGGGGGTATCCGAACGTAGAGAGATTGAAAAGCCATGAAATCAAACTCTAAAGGATAACAATTAGATAATCACAAAAATTTACTTTTATTAATTTAACATTAGACCTGATTATGTGATTGTTTGTTAAAAAAAATAAGAAATAATGAGTAACCTGTAATATGATGCATCCTTTGAAACTCACCAACAAGAGAAATCCTCTAATATTTTACAATAACGATTATAATTCAGGCAGCATTAGTGGGGCGATATTGCTCACATTTTTCTATTCTTTATCTAACTATTTATATGCTATTTCCTGAGTGAAGGTATTCTATCTAAAAATGCCAATTTCGCTGAATGGAAAAAACCTGAATTAGACATCATACATCTCGTAGATGGCCCATAGTTACACACGGTCTTGGAAAAGTGCGATGCTGATGTTTTTGAACCACACATTTTGGTTCACCATAATGGTTTAAAAGGAACCACGGCAAATCACGAGATTCGCGTGTCCAATGATATTTGAATCTTGATTCATCCTGTTTTAAGAAATAAGGAAGAGGAGTTTGTGTGTTGATGCCACATTCTACTGAACTTCAAACTTTTCTAATTACATGGTAAGGAAATTAAGAGAATCAGACACCAATTTGCCTCATCACTTCACTATAGAAGAAAATTACTTATTAGGACCACTTGTCTTGAGACTACAATAAATCAACGCAACCCTGATACTTGCTCTGTCTTCTGGTGGAAGTAAATTGTGATTAATATAGGGCTTGATGCTATCATGTCTTATGATTGGGATTTCGGGGAACTTTTTATTTTATTGGACAGCCGCAGTACATTACATCTTAGTGGATGGTCCTCCACAAACGATGAAACCAGCGTATCTGTTCTGCTCAAACCTCCAATGGAACCCATCATATCTTAACATTAGTGGTAATGAGGTCGCTCATAGATTGGCCAAAGAGGGAAGTGAGAAGGAAATGATCACTGGGGCTTTTCACTTATCTATCAAGAACTATTCAATTTGTAATACCTGTCGGTTCATGCTTGCCTTTGAAACCCTTTGTCTACCTGTAAGCCCGGCTAGGTGTGTGGGAAAACTAAATGACATGATTTCAATCTAATTAATTTATTGTTACCAAAATATCAATCAGACACAATAACAATTTAATTAAGATAGGCGATCCAATAGTAGAGCATGGAGGTGAGATTCTATAACACGGGGATACTACTACGGATCCTCAACTGAATCTACGATAGCTTAAATACGCTCAATATAAACTACGTCGCACACTAATAAGCTACTTTCTAACTAAACAAGCTCACGATACCTGTACTTTTTATGCAGCGGATTCTACACTTGAATCTTGCAGGAGATCTTTATCGGGATTTGATCGATGTAGTTGGATCCACTCTCCGTAATCCGTGTTCCTGGACAACTCCAAGACCTCTTAATAATTCCACTATCCTGCAATCTTCAACTAACAAACTAACTCGCAAACTCTTTGTTAATTACTACTTGCCAACTCACAAACTCTTGAAAACAGAATTTATATAATATATTTCATTTACATAATCACGTTATCTTGATCGGCGAAAGTTGGTTGAATTAAAATATTTTCCCCAGAAGAGTCTCCAAGGTGTTAATATAGTCACGGATGGATCCGTCACAAATTGAAAGACCTAAACTCAATTTAATATGGCGTATTCCACTTACGCACCAATGATACGCAGGAACATCCTCTGGCTCTCTGCTGGAAATCAAATGTGACCATGGCTTCCAGACTACTTTCTCTGGCTAGACTAAAATGTCTTTCATTTGATAGTGGCAGAAAAATCCGCCCCACTTGTAAAAAATGCTGTGATCATCCAGCTTCACGGGAACACATTCCGGGTTGCATCGACTTTCTAACATCCGATTTCCTTATTATTATATATTTTATGGTGGTCAACAACTTTCTGGAGCTGATCCAACAGATGTCAGATATTTTACCATGTTTTTATTATCTCGCTTTCTTGTCTGTCCGGGTGGGATTTTGTAATTGATTTTAGACTAACTTCCCGATGAGTTAGGAACTTGAAATTTAGACCATAGCTCAGAAATGGATGAGAATGCATGAAATTGTGAAAAAGGAAGTTCTAGTCTGAAATTCGGGCCCCCGAAGATGCGGGCCCCGATTTCGACTAAGGGCCCAATAACTCCGGAACTTAACACTAATTTACACAAACAAAGACACCCTGTCGATAACACGGGTAAAGTTGCGTATACAATTTCGTGGCTCTGGAGTCAAAGAGAGTCCCCAGGTTACTATATTTTTTAATTAACTCGCTTTCTTGTCTGTCCGGGTGGAATTTTGTAATTGATTTTAAATTAACTTCCCGAGGAGCTAGAGACTTGAAAGTTGGTCTGTAGCTGAGAAGGGGATGACAGTGCATGAAAATGTAAAAAAAGAGCTCTAGTCTCAAACCCGGACCCCCGAAGAGGTGGGTCCCGATTTCGACAGGGGCCCCGTAACTCCGGAACTTACACGAATTTACCCGAACCAAGACCACCTGTCGATAGCGCGGGTCGAGCTGCGTATACATATTCAATTTCGTGACTCTGGAGTCAACGAGGGGCTCCCAGGTTATCATGTTTTTATAAACTCGCTTTCTTGTATGTCCGTGTGGAATTTTGTAATTGATTTTAAACTAACTTCCCGTGGAGCTAGAGACTTGAAATTTGGACTATATGGAGATGACAATGCATGAAAATGGTTATGAAAACATGGTACATGAAAAAAAATTTATTAAGAAAATTATTGGGTATAAGCAACAGAAAATTACAATTTCGAATGGCTCATCAAAGAGCTTCTAACGAAACAATAGAAAAAACGAAAAAAGTCCTTTTAGGTTTTTTTTAAAAGATATCTTGGATACAAACCTGCCACCCCTTGTCACAAAGGATGTAAGGCAACGAAGCTAGCCGATCCACCTGAAACCGATCCATGGAGGCAACGAACAGCAGGCCGGACAACCGGACCACGCCGTAGAGGAGCATGGCGATGAGGCTGCTGTTCGTTCGTCGGCCACAAATCAACTGTTCAAACTATCCGGGCCCGTTCTCTTCATCGTTTCTGGTACGCTGCAAACTGTGAAAGTGATAAGACAGAAGCGTGCTTTGTGTGAGATATATACTATTTTACCCTTTTATTATCCCCAAAAAACTATGATGTTCACTCTTTTATTTTTAACGGCCAAATGAAAAAAAAAAGGTTTTTTTAGAAGATGATTGATAAAGAGCAGTTTGTTTCTCACCTGAATGCAAAAAAAAAAAAAGATGAACAAACAATGAAATTTGAACACATGTTTGATTCGCGGAACACAATAGGAGAAACTCGTATTAAACGAAAAAAAAAACACATTTGTAAATAATTAAAAAAGCTCGGTTTTTATAGTATAGAGAACGATTGGTTGTTGAGTAAAGTCTAAGATTGTGGCGACCCTTTTTTTGAAAGCATTTACTTGTTTGTTTCAAATGTCTTATGTAACACTTTGGGGGTAAAAACTGTATGACAAAATGCTTAGCTAGATATATGGACATTGTTAAATATTGTATCTTTAAGCACACAATGTCTCTCAGGAATCCTTTACACATTTCAATATATGTTTTAGCTGAGCATCATTAAAAATGGGATCGTCAAAATAACCTTTTATTCATAATTTATAATTACATTGAAAAAGTCTGTCAGAAACAAAACAAAAAAATATTTTTTTTTCCTTACCTACATTTCTATCGTCTTTTATTAGCTTTTGAATTTGTCGGTAATTACTAAAAGTGGTACATAATTTTAAGTGTACCATTATGTTCGTAGTAGTTAAATAAAAATTTATCAACTTGAATGAAATGTATATCCTTAGCTCAGTGGTGGACATAGGAATTTTTCAAGGAAGGGGGTTATAGTGTCGATGGTCCTCTATTCTCGAATCGTATTCCAATACGCCACTAAACATATTCTTATGATTTTGTTGATTGTGGGGAACAATAGAAAATAAATTATTGAATAAATAATTAGCATAATTATTAATAACAAATACTTAATTTAATGTTACATACTATATACATAGAATTATAATCAATCGAAAAAATCAAGATCTATGGGGAAGGATCCTCCTCCATAGGGAGGGGGTCGACCCCCCCCCCTTGTGTGCGTCACTGCTCTAGCTCAACAGTGATACAACTTAGTGCGATAAATTTTATTTAATTGTGATGGAGTGGAAGTTTGGTAAGAAATGTGTCAACTCAAGTGTCGCCCTCGGCACTTGAAGGTTTACGGCTACGAGATTCTCGTCACAAGAATCATTCATTTCCCTTTCCGAAAATGTTGATTCAGTTTTAAACAAGTAATATAAAAAAAAAATTTAAGGTATGTGTCTACCTTCGGAGCACTTTTTTTTAAATATATAAATTTTCAACTAAATAAACTTATTTTTATTTGACAGGGGGCATAAAACTAAGAATTCAAGTACAATTTCCACAAAATTAAAAATAATTTTTGATATATTGGAAATTTTAGTGAAAAATTGCAGTTATGGTAAGGCTCGTATTGAAAGTTCTAATTAATATACTCAAATAATATTTATGCAATTCATAAATAAAATCATTATCTGTGCTTAGAGTTATAAAATCTGTGATACTTTTGAAAAGTTTTTGAAATGTGGCATTTTTTATGCAAGAACTCAATTTTTTACAAAAAACTAGTGTTATTTTCTCATAAAAAGTGCAATTAAATACATAAAAAAACACAGAGATTATATTATAGTCTAGACTGGAGATAAAACTAAATAAAACCTTTTCTGAAAATTTCAATTCAATATCTTAAAAAGAAATTCTGTAGTGAACTTTACCGTGAAGCAAAAAATTGAAAAACATAGTACGTTTTGGTATACTCAATATTTCGAAGTAAAATCTGTGGCTGGCCGAAATATAATACGTGATAATTTGAAGTAACCTTATAAAACTCTCGACAATTCAAACACTCACTATCATGTAGAGTCATGTAATAAGCAGGTGGGACTATACATATTTTGTGTGTTGTATTGTTTCTGCTTGTCTCCCCTGTAACGTAGTCCCTTTTATGACCATCGGTGTTGACTCCGATAACTCTGAGAAAAGTTAAGTGTAACTAAACAAACTACGCCAATTTTCCCTTGAAAATTATGTTGATGCGGACATTTTTCAAGCTTCATTTATTCTAGAAAAATCTATTGACAAAGTTAGATTGAATGCCATAAAACAAAAAAAGATAGCAGATTTCGTCAAAAAAATTCTTATGTACATTATCCTTTTAATAGTTGTTTTTAATACATAAATGTTTTCTTTTAATACAGGACTTTTAACTTCTGTATAATATTTATACTGTATAATATGTACTTTTTAAAAATACTTCAAAATAATTTTATACATATGTGCCACATTGTTGCTTCATTACATAGTTTCAAATTTAAATGTGTTAGAAAAAAAATTTTCTTCAAGTATTTTGGGAGTTTTTCCCTACCCTCTTGTTAATTCGAAGTTTTTCATTAGTCCTTTACACTTCGAATTATTGAGAGTCGACTATATATATAAGAAAAGAGTGAACTAATAGCAGGAATAGAAAAAGAGCATAATTTGTCTGCATTGTTGTAACAATGCACACCCGGTTTGGCTAGTTTGGCTGAAAAACCGGTTTTCGACGCCAACTTTTGTCAATGTTTTAATAGTTACATTGTTACAACAATGGAGACGAATCTAAGTTGACGTCGAAAACCGGTAATTAATGAATTAATATTTGAAAAAACTGTATTAACATCAAATGCCTCCACTACAAGTTTAAAAAAATGCATATGAACTTGAGAGGATGAATGAAAAGTATTTTATTAACGACTGAAAGTTTGAACAAGATATATAAATACATATAGGGAGATTGTGAACTATAATAGTGTAGGAAAAAGAATTGAAAAAGGACACAGACACATATATAAGAAATTTTATACATATCAAATGACACCCAATATTATATTATATATATATATATTATATATATGCGCACACATATACAGGGTGGTCCTAAATTCATGGTACAAACTTTAAGGGTGGATACAGGATATTGTAACAGTTATTTTTTTGTATAGGAATGAATGGGCGCAAGTGACTCGGTGAGGCGCAAACAAGTGAAATAAAAGAAAAGAGAGATGAATTTATCGGTTGGTTGCGTTGCTGGTAGGGGGCAGTACATGTCTAGCCGCCATTCAACCTGATGCATCTCAGTAGGGGAAAGCTCCTTTAGCAATTGTGCTGACGCCTACGATGGGAGACTTTACGCATGCCAAAAATGCAAACATGTATTACATCTACGGCCGTGCAAATGGTGAAGGCACAGCTGAGCAACAAATGTATCACATTCAGTTGGTTGCCTGATCGATGCCGGATCACAAAATTTTCCAGCGGTTACATCGTCAACTTCGTGAATTACGTTCGTTTCGCGTCACTAGACATGATGCTGGTCCTACGAAGAGCTCTGTACGCAGTCCAAGCCTGGAAAAAATCATCTTGAACGTTGTGGTTGATAAATCGGAGTCTGATAATACGAGCTGTTGTTCATCACTTAAGTTTGAGTCATCAAACCGTTTGTATGTTAAGCGAAAATTGTTTGCACCTCTTCCATTTTGAGCGAGTACAAGCTTTGAATCCGGCAGGATATCTTCTCCGACTGCCAGTGGGTGATTCAGCAATGTGCGCTGCAGCTGGACTTCATAGCTCATGTGCTGGACAGTTATTGTAAAGATTACACTTGTCAACGACGCTTTCAATAAACACTTTGTCTTTCCTTTCGTCACTTATTTTTTGCGTTTGTGCCTCACCGCGTCACTTGTGCCCGTACATTCCTATACAATAAATGATTGTTACAATGTCCTGTACCTACCCGTAAAGTTTGTACCATGGATTCGGAACCCCCGCCCCTGTATATAATTTTCTCTTCCTTGCAGCCTAGTGGAATGGGCAAATGTAAGGGAAGATTGGCTGGTCTTAAAACTATGTTTAACCCCATAATCTTAGTTCCTAAGGCTTAATTTGCTATTATATTACTTAGGCTATCTTATTTTCTGACCCATACTGCCTTGTTATTTTTCTATTCATTGCTTCGTTTAATTGAATATATGGCAATTTTGTACAATGTTTATATATATATATATATATATATATATCATTTATAAAATTAGTCTATATAATTGATTAAATAAACTAAAACCATTTTTGAAATATCTATAATTAGTTTTTTATTTTTTAAAAATATACATGTCAAATTGTATATAATTATGCTCTTTGCAAACATTTCATATCAAATCTACTAATTATTTTAAAGAAACTTCTATTATTTCCGAACACCCATTGTGAAAATTAATAATTACAAGATGTAAAATATGTTAGTACTTTTCCTTGAAATAAACAGTTAGTTTATATGGAATTAGAGCAGCTCTAAAAATATCAATTGAAAGCTTCTTTTATGAATTGTATTGTAATTATTTTGAACAGAAAGTTCTTCACTAGACACATAAAACATTTTATTGCAAAAAAACATACATTCCTTCCATAAAAACACTCAAATTGTTTCTCAAAACACTGAAAGGAATTGAAACAAGCTAAAAATAAATGTAATCACATATAACTTATAAAAAAAAATATTTCACATTGAAAAAAACAGTGATAAAAAAAATTTCAAAAATAAAGCTGTAGAATAATAAAAGAAACAATTATAAAGACATTATAAATAAATAACCACCATGACGTAAAAAGTACATATATATATATATATATCAAATCCTTTGAATTTCAAAATTCTGATAGCGTGTCTATTTTACACAACGATTAAATATTTTAAAGTACTATGACAAAATCACAGTTGTATCTGATATTAATACAAAAACTAAAATAGTATTTCTTAACTCAACTTTCCATCATGACCTATGTAATGTTCAATCAGTAAGAAATGAA
This sequence comes from Trichonephila clavata, assembly GCA_019973975.1. Lineage (NCBI taxonomy): Eukaryota > Metazoa > Arthropoda > Arachnida > Araneae > Nephilidae > Trichonephila > Trichonephila clavata. The sequence goes on from BMAO01008217.1 coordinate 88,275, forward strand.
AAAAGCTTCCATGAAACCAAGCTTTAAAATCTTTGCCACATATTTGTAGATTATTATAAGGGGGTTAACTTAGTATATATATATATATATATATATATATATATATATATATATATATATTATTTAAAATATCATAAATATATATATTACAATCATTGACAATTTCAATATGATATTAAAACAAAATATTTGATGATTCATTAGTGACATAGTTGAATGATTTCAAGGAAAGAAATATCTCAATTTACATCATAATTTTTATTGATTGGTTTTGAAATATAGGTCTCCAACCGCTGGGTCGAACAGCTGGAGGTGAAGTTTTAAATAGTTTATTGTGAAAATAATTGGCTCAGAGCTTCATGTGTCTCGTGCGCAACAAATCAATACATGATAAATTGTAAACATCTAACATCTTAAAAACAAAAGGATCGTTTTACGTGGTGATTAAAAGTTTACACAGTCCGCCACATATTTGCATAAATTCTCAGAAATGTTTTCTATTCTAACGTTGCAAATGTAAAGAACTTCTGATTTCATAGCAAGAAAGTTTGAAACTTTGTTGATAGTAATTTATCAACTTTACGTTAGTAATTGCTTTAAAAACTAGAACGTATTATTCTCGTTCAATCGGCTAAATTCATGGCGGTCACATGATAAAAATAATCACATGTTTTCCATTGAATTCAAAACGAACTGAGATTAGGCTTGCTGTTTTACTAGTAAAATTTAGATACAATTTCAGATGCAGTAGAACGTCGTTTATCCGAATCCATTGGGACCGGACACCGATCGGATGTCCGAAAACCGAATACGATCCATGCCGTATATGATACAGGACACTATACAAATATTGAAAATCATCCTATGCGGGAAACGTGCTTGAAGAAAAAGCAAAATAGGTGCAAAATGTCGCAATTTTACCTTGATTGTGGAAAATAATCACTTATTTTTCGCTGTACCATTATACACCTTCGTTTTTCCTCTGCAAGGTCTCTGATTCTCTTCAGCAGCAGTAGTTGAGTAGGACAGCACTCTGATTGTTCTTCGTGCCATTCCCTAGCTGCCTAAAACGCAGGAAACGCGTCAGTATTTGATGGATCCTTGCTACTTCCGTTGTTGTTGTCCTCGTCTTCATCCGTTTCATCGTCGACAGGGTCGGATTCTTCTTGCACGGAAGTCACTATCTCGTCATCATTTAGCATTTGAAATATACAGTCTTCTGCATCGCATGCTATCCAGGTTTCTACATCAACAAAACTCAACAAAAGAGCAGGTATACACCCCCTCATAAACTGACCTAATATTCCGCGCAGATGTTTTCCAAATCACACAACTGAAATCCCCCAAATATCCCTCACCTTGGGTTTTCCCGTCACTTTTGGCCTCACAAGAAACAAATGATGAGCATTACAAAGTCCGGATACGTTCGAAAACGTATCCGGACTTTGGTTCGGATATTTGACGCTCCGGGTAATAAACGTTCGGATAAACGACATTCTAATCTAAGTAGATTGGGAGAAAATATGTTTTAAAAAGGTTTACAAAATTCAAATATATATACATACGATTTATGAATTTTTAAACCGAGTGCACATTTTGGGTTTACCAATATCTCTTATTGTTATTGACAAATATGTACTTTTTAAAAGAAAGTTTCCCTAAAAAAAGAAACATAGATCTGATTAGCTGGACACAGGTGGTTGCATTTTTCCTTTTGACTATGGCGTCACATGAATTTAGCCCATTAACTTCTTAAGTTACACGATTCGCATCCCAGTGCCACTGTTTTTTACATAGGAGCGCGTATGCGGTGCAATGGGGGGGGGGGGAGAGCAAAGTCACAAGTGAGCAAATTTTTCTCTGAAATAAGTAAATCCTTCTCGGAAGACACTTTCGTGGTCATTTTATTACATTCCACACCCATCGGAAAAGTTTTACTGGTAGAAGCGAATAGAAAAGAATCATTTTTCGGCAAGTCGTATATATACGTCTGGAGCACTTAACGCATCGATTGAGCGAGACGCATATATATGTCGGTGGCAGTTAAGGGGGGGAAGCGTTTAGAACAATTTTATTTCTTTTTTCTCTCTTTCTTTTCTTTCTCTTCTACCTTCTGTCTCTCCCCTCCCCTCTTTATCTCTTCCCCTCTCTATTGCTTCCCCTCTCACTATCTCTTCCCCTCTCTTTCTCTTGATCCTGAATACTAACCAGGATTTAATTAAAAGTATATTGAACACATCATTGGTATTTCGTTTTAATTACACTCTTAAAATAGATTTTTTTCCCCACCACATAGTGTTTACGATAACATTGGATATGTAATTTCTTCCAAGCTAATAATACTGAAGTCGAAAGATGAATAATTTTTCTCACCATATAATGGAGAAAGATACTAAAAAGGGCTTAAAACATTAGCCGCAGGAAGACCAATATATATATATATATATATATATATTTACAGTCACGATCAATATTCAAGTCTAGCAGTAGATTCGAATCCTGATTCCACCAAACCTTATACATAAAAATTACTTTGGTTTCCAATTTTGTATTTGAGTTATCGAAGAATTTATTAAATATTTTTTACAAAGTTATTATTTTCTTTCGTCTCCGGTTTCAACTAAAAATAATTTGCATGTATTTATATGCCAAATTATAGCCCGACTTACGCGAATTCGACTTAACGGTTATCTCTCAGTCTCACCTATCGCATAAGTTAGGGGTATTACTGTATTAGCAGCCTTCATTTAAGATATTTTATCAGATAGAAGTACGACTTAGGCTTTGATGTGAGATATTTCCTTTTGATTTAGGGCCTCCCAGAAATTCATCACTAAGTAGGCTCCCCTCTCAGCCAAAATATTTCTGGTATTATTTTCTTACTTTTTAACTAGTTTTATAGCAGTCAATTTTTACAATTTAAAAACAGATCTTAAGACTTCAGAAAGCAGAAATGTCTTTCTCTGAAAATCTTTTATACAGTTACAAGCTACTCGTTTAAAATCTAGAACATGTTAACACGTTCCCATCATTTCTGAATCGTGTTCAATACAATAGTACAGATGGGTACATGTATTTGGTTCAGGTGGTTTAATTACGTCTTCTGTAACTCGCAGGAGAAAAGATTAATGATTCGAATTTAGGAATTTGATTTCCTTAGTATCCAGTCATCTCTTCCACATCTACATTTCGCCAATAATGGCGCGAAGAAAAGCATGATGCTGGATATTAAGGACATGGTGGCCATTAAGAAGAACAGATACACGTACGATCCAAGACCGTCTCTAAAATAACCTGAAAGAGAAAAAAGACAAAATTGTTTATTTTATACTTAGAATAAGAACTCTAAAATGTGTGAGAGATTTAAAGAAAAAAAATGCATAGAAAATTTCTTTTTATGAATACTTTTTGAGATACATTCGAGTGATACACACAAAAACTGTTTTTGATAGTGTTGCCACTACTTCGAAATGAAATATAATAGTACATCTTTATAGTAAATCAGAATTTTCTTGAAAATGCTTGCATACATCAGAAATAGATTATTTTCTTAGTCCTCAATCCGATGTTTTTCGAACAATTGAGTTTTATTTTCCACTGAAGGGATATTCTTTTTGCCGGTTTATACTAAGTGACTATGGATAAGCATTTTTTATGGTTTCAATGAATCAAATTTTTACAATAAAATTATGAAAAGTAATGAGCTGAACAATTTATTTGTAGCTTTATATAGAGAGATAAATAGATGTAAGTATATATATACACTCATGTCCATAAATTAAGGATAATGAAGTTCAGGCAAAGAAAGAGACAGAAGCAAAACAAATTTGACTTATTTGTAAAGTCTATTTATTAAACAAAAGGTAAAGAGCAAAAAAGATGCTAGATGTTTGACATAATTAATAAAAGTTGCGATTTTTACTCCCTGGAGCAAATTTCAAAAAAGAACCTATTTACAAAAAACAGTATAACATGGTTAGTATGATGGTTAATACGGAGTATGTCTCCCGGACGATGCAATACAGGCCTTACAACGCCTACGCATGCTGAGTATCAAATTATCAATCTGATCTTGAGAAATATTACACCACTCATCAAGCAATGCCCTCCGAAGTTCCGATAGACAGGTGGGAGGGGGTTGACGGGCTGCAATCCGTCGGCCAAGTATATCCCATACATGCTCTATTGGATTCAAGTCCGGTGAGTATGCTGACCAATCCATACGGGTGATATCCTCCGATTGAAGGCATTCGTCTACAATGTTTGTACGGTGAGGACGGGCGTTGTCACCCATAAACAGAAATTGAGCACCCATGGCGCCCCGAAACAAACGTACATGTTGTTCCAGAATAGCATCCCGATAGATGTGGCCTGTCATCGTTACACTCTGAACATGCAGGTCAGTTCTGGAACCAAGAATAATTCCTCCCCAAACGAGCCATCCTGCACCACCGTAATGGTGTCGTTCAATGGTATTCTCTTGGTGGTAACGGGTACCTGGCGTTCTCCATATGAAAGTCCGGCGAGAATCAGACTGCAAACTAAACCTGGACTCGTCGGAAGACTCCACACAAGACCACTGTTGCGGTGTCCACAATGCATGCTCTCTACTCCAGGTTAATCGCAGGCGACAGTGAGTTGCGGTAAGGGGAACACATCTGACAGACCTACGAGCATATAGACCAATGTGCCCTAAGCGTCTGTACACGGTCTGCCTTGAAACTGTCGTACCGGTAGCTGAAGAGAGCTGAGGAGATAGGTCTGATGCTGTGCTCCGTCTTTTTCTTTTGGCAGTAACTGCCAAATACCGGTCCTCATTCGGCGTTGTAACTCAGGGGCGACCTGTGCTGTAACATCTACTCACATTACCATCATCTTGGAATTGTTGCCAAAGCCTGGAGATGACACTCTGGGAAATTCCAAGTTCCTCGGATGCTTCCAGCTGGGTACGTCCACATTCCAGTCGTTCGATAACTATACCACGTAAAAAATCGTCCAAATGCTTTCTTTGTGCCATAACTATGCGGTTATTGCACTGAAAGGCTTTTAAAGCCCTTGTGAACAATTTTACTTCTTTGCCATCATTCCTTATATACCCCTCTCTTACACTCTCGTCATTTTGACGTACTATCCGCGCCATCTGGTGGTTTCCTGTAATTTGCATATTCTTCTTCAAGATGTGTGTGATAATTCAACAGGTGAAATTTTTATTTTAGAGTTCAGTTTCTGTGTGATTCTGAATTATCCTTAATTTATGGACATGAGTGTATTTAGACACAGATATATAGTCATTAAATTATAGAAATTAGTTTTAATATTTTTGTACATCTTACTTGCTTTTTAAAGTAGTTTATTGTTATAGAATTTGAGGATTAATATTTTTAGAAATCAACTTTCGCATTAAGAAAGTTTCAAAACTGTATTTTCCCTTATCTTATTTCAGGCCTGTAATAAAGGTAGATAAAATAAATTTTTTAGTCTTATAAAAATAAAATAAAAAGCCTTATATTTAATCCAACGATCTTGTTCTGAAGTGTGTATGTGTGAGAGAGAGAGTGTGTGTGTGAGAGAGAGAGTGTGTGTGAGAGAGAGAGAGAGTGTGTGTGTGTGTGTGTGAGCATGTATGTGCGAGCGTTTGTGTGTGAGAGCATGTGCGGGTTCGTATGCGTATTCGTGTGTGCGTGCGTGCGTGCGTGAACATAAACTAGACTAAGTGTTTAGGTATAATATATATATATATATATATATATATATATAGTTCCGGAGATCTCTTAATGAGGGAGTTATTTTCTCCTATACATAAAATATATATTATAAGCTTAGAAAATTACCGTAAAATCCGGCGTATAACGCACATTTTTTAAACAAAATATAAGATCGAAATTTACGAGTGAGCGTGTTACGCCGGTATAAAAATGAAATCTTTAAAAATTAAAAAAGAGATTAGCATAAAAAAAGTTAGGCTTCTACATATGTATCGAAATACTGTTTCTTTAAAAGAAATGAAATTCTTCATGAACTTGAAGAGGTGTAGTTGTAGAAGTATACTATTTTTTCAAAACCTTGGGATAATACCTTGAATAAATGACTTCAAAACGTAAGAGTACTGCACACTTACATTTCAGGTTCCTTCATAAAAAAACGGGTCCGAGTTATACGGCGAATATACCTTAAAATTAAGAAATACAGCTTGAAAGTATAGGTATACGCCGGTGTGCGCTATAAACGCCGGATTTTACGGTGTAAATATATGAACATCTTGGATATGTAAAAATATTTTTTGTAAATAGCACTCTATAATGCCATAATAATAGAGAAGCAAAGAAACAGCGCCCAAACTATAGTGCTGCATTCTGAATAAAAATATAATATAAAAACAGAGCAATATGTCTGTTTTGTTAATGGAGACAATGGTGGGATTGAAATAATTTCTGCAGTGCACGTTAAGTAACTACACGTTTCGAATGTATCTTATTCTAATCTAGTTCATCCCCAACTTGACAAACTATTGTCGCGTTTTGGGCAGAAGTTCATTATAAACAAGTAATTTAGAAAAAAAATTTTAAGTCAATTCATACTTTGAATGAATGAATAGAAAGTATTTTATTAACGATTAAAAATTTGAACAAGATATATATATAGTAGGAAAAGAGTGAACTAATAGTAAGAAATGAAAAAAAGAGCATGGTTTGGTCTGCATTGTTGTAACAATGCGTACCCGGTTTGGCTAGTTTGGCTGAAAAACCGGTTTTCGACATCAACTTTTGCCACTGTTTTAACAGTTACAATGTTACAACAACGGAGGCGAATCTAAGTTGGTGTCGAAAACCGGTAAATAATTAAATTAAATTAATTAACCGGTAATTAATGAAAATATTTGAAAAAACTGTATTAACATAAAGTGTCATACATCCATTACAAGTTTTAAAAAAATTTATTTGAACTTGATTGGAGGAATAGAAAGTATTTTATTAACGATTGAAAATTTGAACAAGATAAATATGTATATATAAATAGAGAAAGAGAGAGTGAGCTAAAGTAGAGAAATTGAAAAACGCGCTTTTGGCGCAGTTTGGCAGTTTGGAGCAGTTTTCTTCTTTGACGCCAAAGATGTCAACTGAACTGTTTGTTTTTGTTAAAAAATATAATGCAAGGGAATAAAAATTGGAGCTATATAGCATCGTTTACCAAGCAAATTAATTAAGAAAATAAAAAATTATATATTTCCATAAATGCAAAACGTGTTTGCAAGTTCGCAGAAGAAAGTTAAAAAAAATTATGGATGTAAATTTGTGATTTTCATGCTGGGCAGTTGCCAAGATATCCCCAAGAGATAATCTTTATTACATGTTCCTTTTTTAATATTGTCTCTCTCTCTGAAATTAAAGAATGGTCCCAAACGTGGAGCATTTTTTCAGACGGGAAACTGTTCCAAAATCAATATTATATTCCGACTTCATTATTGTACAGAAAGCTGTATATTTTAATACATAAAACGCAATTGAAATACCCTGTGTTTCGTGGGAGTTTAATGTTTGGATAGTAAAACCTTGTTACGAGAATAAAATTTAAGTCCCAAAAGTTTTAAGTATTCATCAAATATTTACCTATTTTCCTTTCCAATTAAATAAACAAATCAATTGAATTGTATTTGCCGTATGCAGAGTTTTTGTATTGCATTGAAAGAGTAATTATATTGGAATATGATAAAAGGACATTCCGTTGGAATAAAAATTTTGCGTTTAGCGCCAAGAAACAAACCAAAAAGAAGCAGTTTGAAAGTTTCGAGATAAAAATGGTAATCTTATAAATGCCTTAAAATTTGAAGTAATTAAAATCCTAATTTCGACCACTTGTTAGATTTCTAAATATACAGCCTATGCCATACACAGATACCATTCAATTTATAATATTTATATATATATTCAGTTTTTAAACAAGTTCTATATGCCAATGTTCTGAAGAACTTAACGAAACAGTCTGCACTGCTATAAAAAAAAGCTTAGCTTAGAAGTTTAAATTTATTACTATAGTGTAAACACACAGGCTGTAACTGTGGAACAAATTCAAATTTTTCTATAAAAAATCATCTGTTAGTATTTTGCTTCGATAAATTTTATTCCTATGTAAAATATGCCACATTTAAGGGTGGTCATGTTAGCTGAGAGTTTATACCCTCGAACTCATGTCCGGCGGTGTCTCTGTCGAATAATGGATTCGAATCCTAGTGTTACTAAAACCCGCCATGCAGTGGAGCATATGCACATTCAACCTGCCTAGGCTTTAAGTCAGGCGTACTCAAACTTTTTTTCTTCTGGGCCGCATATATATGTCAGTCATTTCACGCGGGAGAAATACATATGTTATTTATTTCACGTTGGCCGCAACATGAGGATAAATGGGGGAGGGGGAGTAGAAATACTTTAAGACGAAGATAACATTGGAAATTTAACATGTGGAAAATTGATTAAAATATTATAACTCATGTTTTGCTTTTTTTTATTATTATTTTTTACATTTTTTATTTTTATCACTAACATTAAATTAGAAGCATTTATAAGAAACACTCCTTCATAATTTCTGCATTTGTAAACGGGGTTTCATATGATTATCATTAATATAACAAACTTCATAGGACGCCTTTGTTACATCTGTGATATTACCACTGACAAAACACTTTCTTGCTGTTGCAAAGATTATTCAAAAAAGCCTATTCATCACCTCTTTAAAGAGATCTTCGAGGAAAAGTGTTATTGAATGATTACTGTTTATTAGTATTTTTAAATACATCACTTCATGACAAATCAAACAATTATTGATCCATGTTTATTTTTCACTATAAAATAGTCAACCTCATAATCTTCTTTAAACGATCTATTTTCTTCGAATAATTTTTCGCCTGCAAGGTATGAAAGATAGTTATAAAAATTAGTTCCACCCATAAAATTGTCGTTACTCCACTTTTGTCTGTTATTACTAACCGTAACCATTCCAAAAAGAAAAAGAATATCAATTCGCACCCGTTCGACACCGACAACATAAAGCAAAACTGATACATTTGATTTTTTGACAAAGAATTTCCTCCCAAATTTTCAGAACAATGTTCTTAAATAAGTGAATTTCTCAGAGCAATGGGCCATGACCGGGCCACTTAAAAAAGGCTCGGTGAGCCGCAGGTTGAGTATCGCTGACCTATACAGTTCTTGAAAAACCTCCATTATTTTTTTGCTCTTTTGGATACACTCTATTGTACTCAAATCGATGCACTAATTTGTGTTTGAGATATAAAGTAGAATTTCTTTGCGCTTAACATTACTCTCATGAATTCAAAATGGCCGATAGATGGTAGTTTTAAGGCTAGGTTTTAAAAGCAAACGACTTTGGAGATATAAAAGCGAAAAATATTATACATTTTACTGTTGAAGTAGTTCGTATATAAAAGCTGAACAGATGTAATAACTCTTAGTAAATTGAAAATAAATAGATAAAGAATGTTACAATAAACGAATGATAGTAAAAGTACAACTTATTCGTAACTCGTAATGTGCGAAATATAATGAGACGTCGCGTTTTAAATAGATTGTGTTACATAACATGGCTTGATCTGATATTACTGTCGATCAGGTGGCATAAGCAACAACAACACATAACATGGAATATATTCAAGGAATGTATACGATATAGATTTCTATAACTCTTCTCGCACCTGGGCAAAATTTATAATTCGTAACAACTAAAAATAACTTAAATGGAGATGTGATAATGGATCAATAAGTAAACACAATTTTTATAAATGACATTATGTTTGAGATTTAAGAGAATTATTTAATAACTAAAATTTTAAATTTCATTTAAATTCAATCATTAATTTCAGAGATATTCACACAATAAAACTTATAAAAAAATGTACTAGATTAACTTTTAAGCAATTAATCTGGAAAAAACATTCATTTACAATCTTTAAACAATTTTTTGGTGTATTATATCGTCGACCAGTTTCATCAAATCAAAGTACGTCTCCAAATGCCACTACATGCAACCAATAATGGAAGTCATCCTGTGTTCATGTTCAAACAAAATAATAATAACGAGGACAACATTTGGCGAAATTTTTGGATTGGCAAAAGTTGGTTGACGATATAATCTACGAGATACCAATTCTTTTTGTAATCAACTTTTAATTCTCTTAAATCTGAATACCAGGGGGTACTTACGTATTATTGCTACTGTATTGGCTACATTGTATGAAACGAAGCACATGGCTTCCAATGCAGTGCATACGACACATTCGAAATCTGGGTTGCCAACTTGACGAATTATCCTGGACGTTGGCATTGTTGCGATAGTACGTAAGTACCTACCAGGGTAACAACATTAAAGGAAAAAAGACAAATATAAATTAAATTTTACTTACCTACTAATGGAGGAGCTGTCAAATACATGGGACCACACAAAAACAAAGTGCACGAAATCGCCAATTCATGAATCTCTTCTGTGAAATATTCAGCCACTATGAGAGGAAACATGTTTGCCAGAGAGGATTCACAGAAACCCTGAATGGCCACAGCAACCATTAAGGGGACAAATCCCTTACAGTAGGGAAGGATGAACAAAGTAATTGTTCTTGAGAGGAACATGAACCCTGAAAAGTTAGTCAGGCTCAAGTAGCCATCGTCTGTCACCCAGCCAAAGCTGAGCAGGCCTATGTTGCTCGCGATGGAAAAGGCCATTATGACGTACTTTCCGTTGCTTTCTGGCAAGCCAATGTCTTTGGTAAAGTCTATGATGACAGTGATGAAAGAAATGAAAGAAAAGCAATATACAGCCTCCGCAAACAAAACCAACAAATAGATAGGTTCGATGAATATTTTAAGCGCATCACATATCGGCAGGTTCTTTTTCGCAAGCCTCGTGGTTATAGCACCTTGAAGTTCTGAACTTTTAGAGAGAATGGACAGCTTCCTCTCTCTCTTTTTACAATCCTGGGTAATTCCACCCTTCATAGATACCCAATAAGCGTCTTCTGAACACTTTTCATGACTCGAAGTTCTGTTAAAGGGAGCAGATCTCACACTTCCGTCATGTTTTGAAGGATTTAAATTTACCTGAGAACTCATTGGTAGGTAGCGAAGACCTACGACAGGGTTTTCATTGGATGGTCTTCTATCAGAGTCCTGCTCTTTTAGAGTTTTCAAGTCTTTGTCCTTGTATTCTGAGCTATACCCAGAGTTAAAGGAGTCGTTATATACAAGAGTCTGATGCTTGAGAACATTCGAATATTCTCTTACATCCTGTTCTGAGACTTCATCAGGTATGAAACCTTTGTTTTCCATACCGAGATTATACTGCCCTGTCGCATGTAATGAGTGGGTGGTAGTAATATTTAGTTCTGTTCTCTCTTCAGAATGTAAGTGATTATGCTTAATGAGATTCGAATTTGTCAAGGAGTCAGGCAATTTGCTTACATTTTGTTCCACGAGGTCTTCAGCCACGAAGTAGCCATTTTCGACGCCTAGGTTTAATTTCTTCGTAGTATCTGACATTTCTACTTTGCTCAGATTTGTATTCTCTCTTGAATCTAACTCATTTTCACCAAGACTCGTATCCTTTGCAGTACTTACTTGCTTCCGTTGAAAGTCAGCACAAAAATCACTTTCGACACCTTCACTTATTGTGTGTAGTTCATTTTCCATGCACTGAAAATCTAGAGACATACCATCAACGTAGCTCCTCTTTGAACCTGCTCGACTAAAAGAATTGTAGGCACTTCTCATGCTTGTATTTCGACTGCTTATATTTCCAACTGATAATATTTCTTGATCTTTGTTGGCATCAAGGAAAAAATCAGGAGGACGCAGCAGCATCGCCAAAGGTACGCCATGCAGTATAAATCCAGAGAGCCACAAGAAAGTTCCAGAAAGGCCGTAAGTTTTGATGAGGACCTCTGTTATGGTGGGTAAAATAGAAAATCCTACGTAGGATCCTACGTATAAGACACTAATGGCAGTTGCTCGTTTTTTCAGAAAGTGCTGAGTAATGACCACCGGTAGCAAAAGACTGCCAAGTCCAAAACCAAAGCCTAAATATAATGGTAGGTATTAGCATAAGACATAAGAACACTTAAATTATAATTTAGAAAATTAATCACTTGGAATAAATTTTTGTACATGCATATTATCGTAACCATGTTGATGAAGTTTGGCAATTTTCTTACGTGTGAAGATTAATGACGAAAGTGATGCCGCTATTTACCGAAGCAAAATTGTGAATCATTTGCCTTTAAATGTTTGTTTTCCATGCAATTGCATCAAACTATCGGAATTGGGTACCTTTTTTTAATTTGGAGGCTCTTGTTGGCGTGGTTACTATAGTACACAAATACCCATATTTTTAACATAGAATTTGTTTTGGTACTTACGTGTTATTGCAACCTATTGGCGATAGTACCTGAAACGAAGCACGTGATTGCTAATTCAGCGCATACAGCTCATGCAAAATTGGGGTTGCCAACTTGGCAAGTTATCTTGAACGTTGACGATTGTTGCGATAATACGTAAGTACCCTTGCTTATTATATTATAATCCAATAAGATTGAGAAAGAAAGTCTTCGTATGATTAAAAAAATAATGCATTAACAATATCAAGAAATTATATTAATATTAATTCTTAACAGAAAATCAAAAAAACTTATTTTAGAGTCCTGATATTTTAGGCATCAAGAATTTTCGCCAATTGGCACCATAGGAAAAGGTGCGTTAGGAAAAGGTGCATGGAGCTAAAAGCTTTAAAAAATTGGCACCAAATCTTTGTTGCAAAATTAGGCGGTTCAACTACGATCCAACCGCAGAATAATAGCCTTTGTTGCTCCATATGCCACAAAATCTGTAACTGTAGCTGATCCAACCATATTTCGTCAATGATATGTGTTGATTATAAGAGTTTTAAGATATTACTAACCATCTGAAGGATGTAAAATAGTTTCTTATTAATTAAGAAAACGTATTGGGACGTTTTGATAACTTAAATGAATTTCTATGTAATAATGTATGGTACTTACATATAATGCCATCTACCAATTTCTTCAAATCAAAGGATGTCACCAATAAAAAAAAAGAATTTGCCAAATATCGCCAATGAATTTATTATTTTGAAACATGCGCGGGGACGTGTTTTTATTTTGCAAAATTGTGTGACTGTATAATAAGTAATTACCAAATTTTATTAATATAAAAAGTAGCACTTTAACAAAATTTTAGGCATGATACGAACACAACCTAACTATCATTTGTTTTGAATTTCAAAATAGAGAGATTTTGGCATTTTGAGCTCTGTATATTCCTTTGATAGAGATTATGTGACCATGAACAAGCACAGAAAAAAATATGAATGGAATTCTCATACCATATACAATTCCCCAGAGGATTGTAATCGTTAAAATGTTCTCCGCAAAAAAGCACAACCCAGATCCTACGGCAGCAATGAAGGAACCCAGCATTATCACAGACCGTACTCCGAATTTCAGACCAAGGAATCCAGCTATAGGACCTGCAATGATTCAATATAATATGTGACAAACTATTAATTAAAATACATCAGTTTATTTCTCAAGTTTTTCTGATACTCATAATTTTCATTGAGAAATTTAGTACTTACGTATGTACCGTCGACCAGAGTATCGGCAAATCAAAAAGCATCGCCAAATGTTGTCGAACAAGGTCATTTTGTTTGTACATGCAGTTTTCCACTATTGGCAACATTTGGCGACGTCTTTTTTATTTGACAAATTGGTAAAATGTATAATACTAAAAATTTATTAATTTTCTAAAAGTTGAAAATAAAAGAGTTTCTTGCGTTCTGTTGTATAATTTGAGATTTTCTATATAAACACACATATCTAAACTGTTTGTTCTTATGTATTTATTAGAGTAAAGCTTGATATATTCGTATATATTAAAGGTTTACTTCATTGTTGCAAGTTACAAAAGTTTATCAAGGCTAGATTAAGTTCATATCATTGTACACTTCAGGAAAATCCATTATCACTAATGGATTGGAAAGATCTTTTTTGCAGATCTGAAAATAAACAACGATGAAATCGTCTGGGGAATTTTGATCAATGCATAATGGGATACAATTGAAACAGATTTAGTTCCATTGTAAAAGATCAAAGACAAGATGTCCTCTGAAAAAGCGAGTGAAACTGACATTCTCTTCCTGCTACACTGATAGGCCAGGGAACTTCTTTGACAAAAACCATACTACCATATGAGCATAATGTGACGCTTCGGGAAAAAAATGGTAGCGTGACATTTATTTATTTCAATATTTGATTTATTTACGTCAAATCTATATTAATTGTATACTGAAGTGATTTAAAAGATTGGTTAGTTCATTTAAGTCCGAATTCTGATGTTTGTGAGGGAGGAATTTACATCCGTGCTCTTCGAAGTTTTCCAACGAACTTCTCTCTGCCCTCTTTAAAGGTCTCTGGATGGTAGCGGTCGACCTCTTTATTCTCGAATTACATCCAGTCGTGGGTGGAGTAGGGGGTTCTCACAATGTCTAAAGTTGCCGGGGCGATGACCAAAGACAAGGCATCGCAATATTTTAAGTATGCACGTGTGCATAGGAACATGATTATACTATCCACAAAAAGAAGCCGACCTTTCAGTTGTGTGACGGGAAAACTTTACTATAGCAGATGTTCAGATAGCTCTGCCTAAATTTGGATTATAGTTCCATCGACATCAAATTTAGAATCTTTTATATTTTTGAATTTGTTTATTTTCCCCATCCTTTACTATAAATTTATTCTATTGATTAATAATGTGCAAAATTGGAGCAAATCAATGTGTATGATAATTCAGGGTGTATTGTATCTTTTATTCGGTACTTGCGTATTATACCATCGAACAGTTTTTTCGAATTAAAAGTCGCCAAATGCCGCGATATAGAGCAAAACTGCGCCTATTTATGTTTCAAAACAGTAATAACGATGGCAGTGTTTGGTGACATTCGTCAGCGGGATAATACGCAAGAATGTTTTTTTTTTCTCTCGTCGCTTTTCGAAATTAGAATGAACTAAGAATAGAACTTAGAAATTAGAAACCTCATATTTACATATAACTTCGATCTGTTATGGAATTTTTAACCAAATAGTTGCACATTTTCACCAAGATGGGGTAATAACATTACAATATTTGCAATTGCTATTATCTATTTAGAACGATTTCAAAAGTGCCATAAGTGTCAAAGATAGCATAGAATTGAAGCTGAGAAAAATTGTGGTTAAATCCTATTTCAGTGCACGCCTTTATTTACCGCCAACTTAGCGAATTATTGGCGTTATATTGGTCAGAAGTTCAATCTAGAAAAACAAAATGTTGGTGCAATTTGGCGCCTTTTTTATTCGTTTCAAAGGTGTAAATCAAACTACGGTATTTTGCTAAACATTTAAATCGCATTTATAGAATTCATTCTTACTCCTGTGAAAGCTTTTTAAAAAATGTAAATTATATGGTTATTTTACAGAAATACAATCTAGAATTTAAATTATTTTAAAACGACTATGTACTTTTCTGTTTCCCCAGCGCAGGCGATAAAGTCGCCAAAAATGATACAATCGACGCCAAACGGAATAATCCTTCTAGTAACCTGTTACCACCACATTTTCAAAACAAGGCATGGGCTTTTCTTATCAGTAACATCTTTTTCACAATACATCAAAAATGGATGATGAACCAAAATGCGAATTAATATTAATTGACATTTTCTTGCGTGTGTGTTGTCGTCAAAAAAGCCTGCTTGGCGAGATTTGCGCCTGTGAAATGGAAAAGTACCATAAATATTTATAGAGTTCTAAAGTTTGCAACGTTTAAAAAACGTCAGTGCTGAATATTTATCAAATTGTCCTGTTTTTAAAACATACATGCTCATAAATTTTGATTTTCAAAAGTTTTACTTGAAGATTCCCTAAGCATTTTCGGAGAACACTTTATTTTTCTCGTGTTTTTGAAAATGTTCAGTTCCAGTAATATAAATTATTTTTATATACTTAACCTATTTACTGGAAAATATAAAAATTTCTGGAAACGATATAGCTCGCGAACGATGCATTCTGTGCTAGAAAAAGGAATCACTGATGCCGTTTGCTGACGTCACAATCAATCAGCTATTAAATCGTTCTCAAGGTAATCAAACAAAATATAAATTTTTATCTTACTTTTCCAATTATTTTTTCGCTTTATTTTTATTTTAGGGTTGTCAACTTTTGGTAGGTTTAAAGAGGAACACGCTTATTGAATTTGTCAAGAGATTAAATTTTCTATTCTCCCTTATACATAATGAAATAATTTAAAATATTAAAATTGATGTTAAGGATTTAATAGTATTATAAAACGTTAAAAAGTATACCTATCCATCCTGAAATTAAACATTTCATTTAAATTAAACTGTTTTTTAAAAAAAAATCAGCTATTGAAAATATAGGAATGGGTCAGGACAGCGCAAATGTACCCAGAAAGTTTTCCATTTGGTCGCCAAGTCGCCTAAAATGGTCGCTAACATGATCGCCAAGTCACTAAATTTGGTCGCCAAAAATTATACTTTGATTTGATACAGATTGAGACATTTTTTTTTTTGTAAATCATTGGAAAAAATGACACTTTTCTTATGTGGGAACACATCAAAGACAAAACTACGTAATTCATGTAAATTACAGTTTTACATTTTGATCAATAAGTATGAACATATTTGTATAATTTATACAATAGAGGTTGGTACGCCTTTGGGCGGATAGTCCAATGCGGTGTAATGCAGACGAAACGCAATTTAGTCATTTTTATTTTCAGTTTTAAAATTAAAATGTCTAAAAAAGATAAATTTGTTAAATTATGTAAATTTTATCTATATATCTTCAATTTTGCTCCACCTGAAGAAAAATAAAAGCATAAAATATCAAAACTTTAAATAAAACTTTGATTTATACAGTCGACTTTCAATAATTCGAAGTTCGAGGGACCAGTGAAAAACTTTAAATTACCAAGAGTTCGAATTATCAAGAGGGTAGGAAAAAATTCCCAAAATACACGAAGAGAAATTTTTTTCTAACATATTTAAATTTGAAACTATGTAATAAAACAACAATTGTACATATGTATAAAATTATTTTAAAGTATTTTTAAAAAATACATATTATACAGTATAAATAATTTATTTAAGAAGAATATATTTACATAATAAATTTATTTTAGAAAGGTTTATTAAATATTAAATTATGTTTTATGTAATTATTTTGTATTTCATAAAGTAAAATAATTACTGTAGTTACATAAATATTTATATTTAATTTTATAAATTTATTTTATATTAATATAAAATATTTATATTAAAATATATTATATTATATATTAAATGATATTTTATATAAAAATTAGTTACAAATAGTTTTATAATGTGAAATACGAAAATAATCTATAAAAGATATTATTATTTTGTAAATTATTTTGGAATTAATATAATAAAAGCAATATATGTATTTTTAAGTGTTAGTAATTTAACTATTTTATTGTTATAATATTTATGAAGTCCTTTTAAAATAAATTTATTTCATTTTAAAAAATAATTGAATGAATTGGAAAAAAAGAACTTGATTGCGCGACTCCAACCCTATCCGCCCGAGTAGAAAGCAGGTGCACTACCAACTATGCCACTGCATCGCTAGAGGTAATTAAAACTTAATTGCATAAAAGCTGAGCATGAATTTCGAATGCTCTTTTCTCCGAATTCACTGGCCATTCGGCGCTAATACATTGAGAGTTGAACACCCTAAAGGAGTACTGCTATTACACCAAGTCTCGTGGCAAAATGATTTCCTTGGTCGTGCCTTCCCCTTGTAAGTATTGAACTAGTAATAAGAATCCATTTAGCTATGTACAAATGACAATAATAATATTTTAATTTGGAGACATGCAAAAGCCAAAGTCAACCAAAATTCATACGACCCTGAACTATTTTCGAAATTATCAAACCATTAACCTTTAGGCTACTGTTGCCTTATAGACCTTTACTTGAATCAATTGAAGAAATGGCGGCTAAACTTAAAGAGCAATGGCCTTTTGTCAGCGAATTTAGCAATCAAACAACACGAAATCTATATCTGATAAAAATTTATATATATATACCAAACTTCCTTCTCCTAGCAGTTTTTGTATAAATTTCAAGAAAAGAAATTAATTTGATTGTCGTTCTTGACATTTGACCTATGCTCAAATTTGTGGATTTCTCTCTCATAGTTTACTGTATAGCTATTACGCGATGTCGGTACAACTAAACCATAATGACATTCTTCCCCATGTTGGTTCACCATAATGGCTTAAGAGGAACCATGGTAAATCACGAAATTCACTTCCAGTGGCATCCATGTTCCACCTGTTTAGCAAAATAAGAAAGGGAATGTCGCACGGGAAGTTTTGTAGGACTTACCTTGAATAAAATCTAACAGAATGGGATACATACACCGATTTTCTTCACCTTTTGACCACCTTTCACCTTAATGATCCTCTATAAATTAGGTCATCATACAAATTCTAAGACATTTGAAATAACAACAACTAATCCTTTTTGCTTATAGTTGAAAGATACATCGGATACACAAACCTGCAATCCCTTGTAGGGTGTCACAAAGGATGTAGGGCAGGGACGCTTCTTGCCGATCCACCTGAAACCGGTCCATGGAGGCAACGAACAGCAGGCCGGACAGCCGGACCACGCCGTAGAGGAGCATGCTGACAAGGCTGCTGTAAATCGCCACAAACCAACTGTTCAAGCTGTCTGGTCCCGTTCTCTTCATCGTTTCTGATGCTCTGCAAACTCTGGAAAGGATAAGTCAGAGGAAGTATACATTGAGTGATGTGGTTTCTTCTACTCTTTTATTGGTGCAACGGTGTTTGCTCTTTTATTTTTAACGGCCAAATGAATCAAAAATGGCGTCAGCAGATGATTCAAGTTAGTAGGTTTCTGATAAAGTAGCTCGTGTTGCACCCGTGACTTCAGTTAACGCAAAAAACAAACAAAAAAATAGATGAACAAACAACGAAATTTGAACACATGTGTACTTCACGGAATACAATAGGAGAGAATCATATAAACTGAAAAGAACTCATTTGTTAGACATTTAAAAAGTTTTATTTTTATGGTATTGAGAGCGATCGATAGCTGAAAGTAGTTTAAGAATGTGGCGACCGACTTAGAAAACGCATAGTTGTACATTTGCATCGTCTTGTGCTAGAATTTGGCATAAAACTTGTGTAGAGAATCCTATGAGTTAGATTTGTTTTATTTGCTGTTGTTTCTTTAAACAATTTTAGGAGTTTATGACATATTTCAATATATTTTTAAGTAATATGGGGTTTTATTTGCTATAAATCATTTATCTAAAAGTTGTTTTAACTATTATTGTCGAGTGAATGCTATTTCAAAATTTACAGTTAAGAGGGAAAATTCCTTAAAGACTATAATTTCTTTTTCTTGTGTACATTTCTTCTTCTTTTTTGGTTTTGCTATTAGTGGGGAGTTATTAAATGGATTGTAATGTTCATTGCAGTTAAAGAAAAATTCATCAATTTGATTGAAATTTATAATACTACTTTAATGCTGATTCAACTCAATTTTGTGTGAATGAACTTATTTTCTTCTCTTTTTAATGAGTGAGTAAGTGTTTATAAACATTATACCCTAAAGCTACAAGGGGGCTATTGGCGGTGGACCTCGTAGTTCTGAACTATGGTCAAGTAATAAAGATGACACTCTTGAGCTCCCAACTCCCTCTCCTAACTTTTACACCACGCCAAAGGAGGTCTTTGAGTCTCGACAGATTTAACATGCATCAATCCCTCTACACGCCGCCCATCCGGTATAGTGGTCAGTGAAGCTGACTGCGGTGCCGTAGGGACTGGGTTTGAATCCCGGAGAAGGCATGGATGTTTGTGTTGTAATCCTTTCTTCTGTCTGTGTTGTATGCTCCCGTGTTATACATTGCGTGGTGCACGGGGTTTATAAATGTTAAAAATAATAATAATCCCTCTACACGTTGAGCGTTCAGTGGCATTGGGGCTCGAACTCGTGACTCGACATCGTCGGCCATGTTGAACACGTCCATGACCACTTGGCTACCGTGGTGTGACGTCCCCTCTTTGAACTCTTGGACACCTGCGACTTCCTTCCCACGGCCGGATCAGTTTTAGGAGAATTGATTACTACATGTGCAAAAACACCTGCAGTCGTTAATATATTGCGCGGAGGTGTCTTGGTTAGCCCCGGAATCCTTTGACACGAGGAGAAGCCCACTCCACCCCGGTTGGATGTATGGAGAAGAAAAGGCACCGACAGCGGTCAACTGCAGGGACCTAGAGAGGGCCGTGAGAGAAAGGATGGTTGGAGCGTAAACTTCGCCTTGAACGGACACCAAGACTCCTCCCTCACAAAGCAATAGAAACTGGGACTCTAAAATCATCTAATAGTACTAAGTTGTAAATTACTGTAAATAATTGCTGTGACTTGATTGAACTAAACTTTTATTTTTCAAATCACGCTACCTTTATTGTTTCAAACGTCACACGTGGTCATCCTCATTTTAATGGGAGGATATTGGAAGGGAAAATATATGAAAGCACATTCGCACGTTCAACAAATGCTCTTACATATCACTAAATAATTGTTATTATTTAATGATACCCCCCCCCCTCTCCGATCTCACTCAATTTTATCATACAACCTGGTGTCACATTTTTATGAGGGATGACAACAGCCGTGATTTACAAATAAAAACTTCACGATCGAGGATTTCTGAGTGTTGTGAGAATTTGTATATTGATATGTTGAAGTTTGGTAAATGGGGTACTAGCTCAAGTTCTTGTCGACACTTGATCACAATTGCAATATCTGTCGCCAATGTTCCTTGATAAGTATATTTATAATTAACAATCAATCAATCAATCGAAATTGATATCATGCCGAAGATGCTTCATTCGGGTCATTATTCCATCAAAGATCTGCCACATGAAGAGGGCTGACGCGCGATGAGTCTGTTAGCGCTTAAAGTTCTGAAGTCGTTGAAAGGTAGGGTACCACCTCAAACGTCGACTTCGTCTAATTCTTAATGGACTAAATTCATGACGGTCACATGATAAATGTAAACACATGTTCTACGTTGAATTCAAAATGGACATTAAACTAGCTCGTACTTTTTATTCTATTTGTAAATCTTAGGTAAAATTTCAAATTGCATAGTAGAGATGCTCAAGAGTTATAAAAAGAAATTTCTGCAAAAAGATTTTAAAATTAAAGAAAAAAAGTCTTGTTTTATACATGTACTTTTAAATAAAGTGACAAACATAAGTTTTTTTTAAAAAAAGTTTCTGTAAAAAGCGTAATTTGGCAACGACGAAGTGCATGATCAGATTTGCTGAAAATAGATAGTTGCATTTATTGTGACTATGACGTCACATGTGTTTTTGAACTTGATTGGCTAAAAACACGTGGTTTGAAATTATCATGTGATTATGACGTCATATGAATTTAATCCATTGGTTATGAATAGTAGATGTTTGTGCTGGGCAAAAAAAGACTGCCGAAAACATGCAATGTAACATTCAAGAAAATGTTTTGTTTTATTCGAATTAATAGATTTTTATTTATACAAAAAATATAAAAGAAAAATTAATGCAGAAAATTAAATTTAAAGTCAACAAATGATTTACATTACTATTCCCATTTCCATGGTGCTTCCATCATGCTTGCAAAACGTTTATGTTGTTTTTTGTAAATAATTGGGACATACAAACACATAAATTAAAGACTTTATTCATACCCAATGTCACCTGAAATTGAGAAAATTGTCTGCGAGTGTTTCTTTTTAAGGTTGAAAAGAAAGCTTATGATTTCGAAATCGTTCATTCTTTAAGCAGGTGAGTAAACATTGAGAAATTCTTAAGAATTAAAAACAATTTTTTATAGCCCATAATATCAAAAGGACAAGAGTTTTACGTATTATTAACAGGAAATGAAGGACGAAAGAATACTCTCTAGACGTTTGGGTAGAAAAAAAATTGTTAAACAGCTTTGTGATGTTCAGTTAGCAAATTTTCGAGTAGTGTATTTTAATAATAGAGAAAATTGATTTAAAATGTTCTCCCATTTTTATTATCACGCTTTTAATCATCGTGTTTGCTGAGTTAAAAATGTATTTTACGTAAAGAATCCTAAGATGCAGCATGCAGTTGCATATCGAAGTGGTACAATCATTAGAAGTTTATTACAGTGCATCAAAATTAGCACTATTATTTGTTTCTTTTGAAATATAAAATTTAAAGCAGATATTAGTTTTAAAATTTGCTTCGAATTACTTTTTCAATATAATCAATCTCTAATGAATGATTATTTTTTTACTAAATCAACAAAATAATGATTCTGCTGGGCAATTTATTTAAAAATACACAGGGTGGTCCCGAAATCATGGTACAAACTTTAATGGTAGATACAGGATATTGTATAGGAATGTATGGTCGCAAGTGACGCGGTGAGGAGCAAACAGGGGAAATAAAATAAAAGAGAAACGGAGTTACCAGTTGGTTGTGTTGCCGGTAGGGAGCAGTTTTGTTTAGCCACTGTTCAACTTGATGCATCTCAGTAGGGAAAAGCGACACTAGCAATTGTGCTGACGTCTACGATGGAAGACTTTACGTAAGCTGAAAATGCAGGTATGCATTACATGTACGGCTTTGCAAACGGCAGAGCTGTGCTACGAATGTATCATACACAGTTTCCTAATC
This sequence comes from Trichonephila clavata, assembly GCA_019973975.1. Lineage (NCBI taxonomy): Eukaryota > Metazoa > Arthropoda > Arachnida > Araneae > Nephilidae > Trichonephila > Trichonephila clavata. The sequence continues at coordinate 111,104 of BMAO01008217.1, forward strand.
GACGAATGACGGATCACAGATGTTTTCAGTGGTTACATCGTCAACTTCGTATAACACGTTCGTTCCACGTCACCAGGCATGATGCTGGTCAACGGAGAGGTGCTTCAAGCTTGGACTGTACGCAGTCTAAGCTTGGAAGAAAGCATAGACCAGAGTCAAATACAAGAGCTGTTGCTCATCACGTAAGTGTGAGTGATCAGACCATTTGTAGGTTAAACGAAAATCGCTTACATCCAGTGGCGCGCACAATGACGGTCCTGAGGGTTCGAACACACCTCCCCCCAAAGCCCTTGAGTTTTTTCGATTGATGATAATCCTATATGTATATAACGTAAAATTTAAATAAGTACTTGTTTTTCACAATTTATTTTATTAATTAATGCTGATTATATATATTAATTCAATAATTTATTTTTTACTGTTATTTTTTTTTTTTTTTTTGTTAACAAAACCAGAAGAATCAATTGGTGTTGTCTTGAGGTATGATACGAGTTGGGGGACTTTCGACCATGGACTCCCCCTTGAAAAATGTTTGTGTGCGCTACTGCTTACACCTCTTCCATTTTCAGCGAGTACATGCTCTGTGAATCCGGCAGACTATCTTCTCTAATGGGTGGTACAGCAATAAGCGCTGCAGATAAGTTTCATAGTTTCATGTGCTGAACAGTTGTAAACAATTATTGTATACATTACACTAGTCAACGACGCTTTGTCTTTCTTTTCGCCACTAATTTTTTTGAGTTTGTGCCTCACCGCGTCACTTGCGCCCATACATTCCTACACAATAAATGATTGTTACAAAGTTCTGTACCTACCCTTAAGTTTGTACCATGAATTCGGGACAAACCTGTATATTTTTAAATACGATGTTAATACATCTAAGTGGAAATTTTGAATCCTTAACCTAGTATTTGTTATATTTTAAGCTTAAATATTTCTCAAATTATAGGGCTGGGATAGCCGAGTGGCTATGGTCACAAACTCTAGACTCTCATTGGTTTTGTGTAGTCTTGGGTTTGAGTCCTGCAACTGCAAAACCATTGTATAGAGGGTCTGATGTAAGTTAAGCCCATCGACGTCCGTCGCCAATAGCCCTCGTGTTTCGCGCATGCGCAACGTTAATGAACAATAAATTTCTCTATCTACAGTATACAGTAGAACACCGTTTATGCGAATAAATTGGGACAATTCGGATAATAAAACCGAATGCGATCCATACAGTATATGATACTGGACACTATACAAATATTGAAAATCATCACATGCGGGAAACGTGCTTGAAGAGAAAGCAAAAAAGATTCAAAATGTCGCAATTTTACCTTGATTGTGGAAAATAATCACTTATTTTTCGATGTAACATTGTACACCTTCGTTTTTTCGCTGCAAGGTCTCTGTTTCTCTTCAGAAGCAGTAGTTGAGTAGGACAGCACTCTGATTGTTGTTCGTACCACTCCATAGCTGTCTCTAACACAAATAACGCTTCAGCATTTGATGGACCCTTACTACTTTTATTGTTGTTGTCCTCGTTTTCATCCATTTCATAGTCGACAGGGTCGGATTCTTCTTGTATGGAAGTCCCAATCTCGTCATCATTTAGCATTTGAAATTCACAGTCTTTCTGCATCGCATACCATCCAGGTTTCTACATCAACAAAACTCAACAAAAGAGCACGTATACACCCCCTCACAAACTGACCTAATATTCCGTGCAGATGTTTATCAAATCACATAGCTGAAATTCCCAAAATATCCCTCACCTTGGGTTTTCCCGTCATTTTTGGCCTCACAGGAAACAAATGTTGAGCATTGCATTGTTCCAAAACGGATCTGGACTTTGGTTTGGATATTTGACGCTCCGGATAATAAACGTTCGGATAAACGACGCTCTACTGTACATACAAAATTAGACATATAAAATATACAACTGGTGTGGAATATTATTCCGAAACAGTAAAAAGGTCTCAGAAAGCAAGGGATATTGGCATCGGACTAAAAACCGATGATGCGTTGAGCCGCGCGTGTTCAAGTCCTGATTTCACTGAATCCACGCAGTGAGGCTAATGCACGTTAAACGTGACTTTCCTCTGTAATGGTCAACTTCTGAAATCATTCAGTTGTTCGGAAATTTTAATCGCTTGTTTTTCTATGTATCTTCTTCACACCCACCAATTTTTATCGCATTCCGACAGCTCCATCTCGGTGCATTACTTTTGGTGTTGTTATGTAGTGCATTTAAGTTTAAACGTGCCTTAGCGCATTCATTTCCTATTATCTTCAACGTTTTTTCAAACTTTTTCTTCCACTTAGAAAAATGCAGTATTTCTTTTGGCAACACTTGCGTGTGTGTGTGGCAAAGTTTTCTGGAGAAAAAAAAAGCAGGGGCCTAAATTAGGATTGCCCTGAACACCTAGGAGTGGATAGATTCTTCAGTGTGATCAAACTATTGTAATTTGATATTTTAGATAACATTCGAATATAATTTTGATAATATTCGAATTCTCGGATTCCGTTAAATATCCGTCAGAAATAAGCAACGAAACATTCAACAGAGGAAGTGGAGACGCGGTATTTATCTTCAGTTGACATTTGAAACACATTTGCATCTCACTGACATTAATTTCCGTTTTTAGATTGAGGACAAATCAGTTTTCCTTTCTTATTTAGTATTGTATGCGAAATCAAAACAAAGGTAAGTAATGCGTACAATATTATAGTGCATTGAGAGTAAATATTGTTCTCTCTTCCATATCGTTATTTGATTGCAGCAATTACCTGCTCATAAATGTATGACAGGTGCATTTTCAAGGTTAAATGTTTCTACAGTCCATTTCCGATTTGAGGTAGAATAAATGGACAGTTTTTCTACCTTCAATAGGCAAAAGGATCAATAATTCAGTGGGTTTTTTTAAATGAATTTTCTCATCACAAAATTTACACTCTCTTTCTCTCAAAATTTACAATTTTAATAATAGATAAATTTACTTGTAATGGCAAATTTGAAGTGAAGAGGGAATACCTTAACTCTGACAATTCTCCTTTTAGCCCCTTAATACAGTGTTTTCCAACCTTTTCATCTCCGCGGACCGGTCAACGTTTGATAATTTTACTGCTGCCCGCTGAGGATTGAAGTTGATTGTTTATATCTTAGAATGCTTTTATTTAATAATTTTAATTTAATTATATTTAAACATGCCTTCAGAATAAAATACAGTTACACTAAAAAATGAAAATAAAGGGATTTAACATGGAATTTAAAGTGATTCCACATCCAAAGTCACAGAAGCCCGAGAAGAATACACCACATTAAAAAAAATAGAAATAATTTAATGTTCCTTGTGCGGCCCCAAACTGTTTGATCCAAGGACCAGTACCGCCCCTGGTGTTGTGGACCAGTGCCTTAAGCGGTCCTTATTTTTGCCCAAATTGTTTCAAAAAATGGCACAATTTTTTTATTGCACATAACTAAGCATAATGCTGAATAGAATGCGAAAATAAAGGAATTGTATTTTAATTTTCAATTTTAAAGTTTTAACACTATTTTCTATTTTATAATTGTGAAACACAAAACCCCTTAAATATACCTGTGGCGATGGTATCTATATAAGCCAGTAACAACTTCCATTCTAAGATGATCATTTTAGTATAGTGGTTTTGTTAATTGCTTACGGAATGGAAGGTACCGAAAACGAATCTTCCTTCATTGGTGACCCTGGGAACTTCGAACAAACGCAATCTTCGAGTAGCAGCCGTGGCACCATCTATCCACTGCAAATGCAACCAAGACGTCAGACATATGACGTGATCAACAAGTCGTCTCACACATGACGCAACCAGCAAAGCCATCACAACCACGCGACACAACAGCTCACACGCTCGCCATAACAACGATATCATTCGTTCGCCTTACCGACTCACTGGTAGGGGAGTTTGTGGTGGTGATATCTATATAAGCTACGAACTGCCTCTGGACTAAAGTAATCGTTTTGGCCTTGGGGTAGGGTATGTGCTTTCGAAACGGAAGGTACAGTGATCGAATCTTCCTTCATTGGTAATCCTGGGAACTTCGAACAAACGCAACCTTCGTGCAGCCATCGTGGCGCCATCTATCCACCGCAAATTCAACCAAGCCGTCAGACATATGACGTAATCAACAAGTCATCTCACACAGGACGCAACCAGCAAAGCCGTCTCGTACGAATGACGCAACCAGCATAGCCGTCACAATCACGTGACGCAACAGCTCACACGCTTGCCATAGCAACGATATCGTTCGCTCGCCTTACCGACTCACTGGTAGGGGAGTGTGTAGTAGTGGTATACATATAAGCTACTAACTGCCTCTGGACTAAAGTGATCGTTTTGGCCTATGGGTAGGGTCTGTGCTTTCGAAACGGAATATCGGATTAACGGAATAACGGATCGAATCTTCTTCATACCTGTAACCCTTTTGTAAGTACACTCTGCATGCTCTGAAGAATGCTTCATATATCTTTTTAAAAAAATTCCTCATACTCTTACAAAAATATTTCATGCTCGCGCATATTTTTCAGACGGTTAAAAGGATTTTGTGTGTGTGTGCATATTGCACACGCAATTTGGAGCATAGTATTGTACTGAGTCTTACATTGCAATGGGGACAGAGGTAATATCGGCTTCTTTAGACTATCTTTTCATTTTCATTTTTTCTGAAGCGACAAACTGCACATTGCCTTGTCAATCCCTGTTCTTTATCGAATATTTCCAAGAACCTAAATTCCTGATTTTAGTGAAAAATTCCAGCCTTCACCACAATGAATGAGAAGTATTTCAGTTCCATGAAAAACTAAAAACACAACTGAAAACTTAAAAACACAAGCACTAATAATTTCACTAAAATAATTAAAAATATGTACAAATCAAAGATAGAAAGAAGTAAATATCAGAGCCCACATACAACGTACGGGCAAACCAGTTCTGGCCAATTTTCAGTAGCCCGTACGTCGTACGGGCAAACCAGTTAAGTGGTTAATAGAAGTATAGAAATAGAGAAAAATTTAGCTGTAATTAATCATTTTTATTTTATTAAGAGATAAAAGTAAAGAAAAAATTCTATAATTAGGGAATTACATTGCCCATCATTTGAAATTTAATATTTTTTTTACAAAATATGAATCCCGTATTAGTGCCAACTTATTATACCGTCGACCCATTTCACCAAAGGAAAAAAACATCGCCGATTCAAAAAAATGTCGCCAAATGCAGTCATCGTTATCACTGTGCACAAGAGCGGTTTCTACTATTGGCTGTATATCGCGGCATTTGGCGATGTCTTTTGATTTGACGGAATTGACCGACGGTATGATACAGAAATACCCACAAAACATTCCCAAGGGTTCTACAAGTCTCAGTAAAATAATTTAAAAGAAAATTATAAATATGTATGTAAAATTATTATTTCTTTGGAGTTTGCATAATTAAGAGAATCTAAAACTCATCCTATTCCTTGAAACTGAAATTTTTTTTATATATAATAAACTTTATTTTTCAACATTTTTTAAACTTTTGTGTTATAATATAATAAAAGAATATTAAAATGTTTTATCTTTATATATATGCTTCCTACTAGATTGTGAATATTCTGTTGTTTACTATCTTGGGTTCCACAAGATAACAAATTACACGAGATAACGTTAATTAACACAGTGTCTTGCATAACTAAATAATTTTCTAAGGGAAAATGTTTAATTTTGCAATTGGGGGGAAAAAACATCTATAATGAAGGAAAGGAAACAACTTATCAACACATTCGAAGTTAAAATCTAAATTTAAGCAAGAACAGCTCTTAAATTTTATGTTGCATATTCATGAAAAATACACAGTATTTCTCACACAGCTATAAACATTTCAATGCCATTCAGAACATTATGCGTAAGTGAAATGGATTTCTCAACGTGAGTGGCTGCAAATACAAAGTATAAAAACAAATCAAATGCAGAATATGAAATGCGATTGCAGATAAATTCAATAGACATAAACTTCGACAATTTGTGTGGGGGAAAAAAGCAAAAGAGCACATATTCCAGTTACAAAATATAATGCATGGGTAGGTGACATTTGAATCACAAATTGATATTATTAATGAAAAAATAATATTAAAAAATTAAATTAAATTTTTTAATAATAAATGCAGCACTTCTTTTATTTGCTTTTACATAAAGTACCTATAACATTTTAATCAACTTTAAATATTATTTTGAGATATATTCTAAGTATGAGTGTGGAATGGGTTTCTAGTTCTAGTATAGGGTACATTTTTTAGTTCTAGGGGCTTCAAATTGAAAAAGTTTGAAAACCACTGGTATAGTTTTTGAATTTTCTGTTAGATTACAATCAAAAGGAGACTATGTACATCAACAGGAAATGAATAAGTTAAATTCATGAGGGTTATACATGATAGATGCCATCACGTGACATTGGACTGTATTTGTTGTACTACTTGTAAAATTGAGCAACAGTTTCAAATTTAAAAAGAGCCATATTGAATATAAGAATAAAACATATTGGGTCAAGATGTTCAAGTATTAGGTTCTCCTCAAAAAGTTTTTCACAAAATTAAAAAAACAAATTCTAATATACTACGCGCACTTTTAAATCAGGTGCACTTTGCTTACCTATGAGAATTATTGCTATGGATAAATATGTACTTTTCATCGAAAATTTCTACTAAAAAAAAAAAAAAAGTTGGCAACAGCTAAGCACATGAATTGATGACATCATTGCATTTACCATGTGACTATGACGTCATGTGAATTTATGAACTTATTGGCTGGAAACGCGCGATTGTTGTTATCCTGTGACTATGCCATCACTTTAATCCACCCCATTACATACGAAGCGAATAAAAAAATAAACGTTAAATAAAAAGTTAATCACTAGGCAAGAAAAGCGCTGTATCGAGAGAGAGTGATATTAACGTCGCACAAAAAGCAACAAGAGGACAGATCTCGCAATTTCGAACCTCGGTCAAGTGACGAGGACGTAACAAGCAGCGACCCAGCTAAATACTACTACACCACGTTGACGTACGGACTTTGAGCCACGACAAATTTTTACACGCACAAGCCCTTCTCCAAAGCAGGTTGTGATGGATCTATACGCGGCTCTACTAACCCCTTGGGGACTCTTCAATAAAAATAATTATTTCAACTAACTTTCACCGAAGGTAAGAAAACGTGATTATGCAAATTAAGTTTGTTATATAAATTCTGTATTCGTTTTGAGAGTTAGTGAAGGGAGGATCGTGAGTTATTGAAGGGAGAATCTAAAATTATTATGGTGAGAATTGAAGATATCCAAAGTGAGGATCACTCCGATATGAGCTGATCAAGACAACTATTAGTGCTCAAGGCCTCATCTGTAGGACTTCTGACTCACAAGAGTTCAGATATTGTGCGTATTATTTAAATAGAAGTTAGAGAGTAAATTATTAGAGCACGTCCGAATTAGAAACGAACTAGTATTAGTTATCGTAGAAATTAGTTGAATGTCTGTAAATATTATTCCCATGCCGACCTTCGCGCTCTAATCATTGATCCAAATTATCTTAGCTGGATTATTATTGTGCTTGTGTTGATAAGTGTGACATTAATTTTAGTGAATCATGTCGACTGATCAATTTGTTCTTCCCACACATCTAGCCGGGTCCGAGAGTAGACAATGGGGAGTAGAGGAAAGTAGGAATAGACCCCCATCACACAAGGCCTTCATTGACACTAGGGCTCGAACTTGTGACAAGTCGGCCATGAGTTCGTGACCATAACATCTAGGCCTTCGCGGCCACTAGCACTGTACTGAAGAGGGAGAGTGTGTTTAGGACAGATTATTATATTATATGAGCTAGTGCTCTTATATGAACTGTCTCACTCTCGCAGATGGCTATTGTGACGTTTGATTCAATAAAGGCAGCGAGGTTTGAAATATAATAATTTGGTTTAATTACGTCACAGCTATTATTTACATTAATTTATAATTTAGTACTATTAGATGATTTTAGAGTCCCAAATTTCTATTTGCTTTGCGAGGTAGGGATCTTAGTGTCCGTTCACTGCGAAGGTTTCGCTCTCAACTCCTGTTCTCTCACGGCCCCCTCCGTCCCTCTGCGGTTGACCGTTGGCGGCGTCCTTTTTCTCTCCCTACATCCGGTCGTGGGCGGAATGGGCTTCTCCTCGTGTCAAAAGTTTCCGGGGCTAACTAAGATACATCCGTCGCAGTATATTAGCGACTGCAGGTGTTTTGCATATGTGGTGATCAAGTCTCCTAAAACTGATCCGGCCGTGGGAGGAAAGTCCCAGGTGTCTCAAAGGGAAGCGCACAGATGCCACACTATGAGTATGAACGATATCGGAAGATAAAATTATGATGATTCAGAAAATTTCGATGCAATGGCGTACACAAGGGGGGGGGCGGGGTTCAAAAACATAAATATATATAACAATATACAAATTATAACGATATTATTTTTCTTAATCGTGTTTTCGTTTTTAAATCATTGTACTGAAGAAAAAATTTCAGCTATTACAATGAACCGAATAAATTTATTATTTGAGGTTATTTAAACAAAACAAACCATAAACTAAAAGCAGTAGGCAATCACGTCGCGACAGGTGCCCTATGAATAGTTCCCTTTGCCTATAGATTATACTCCGAGGATTTTTACAGCTACATTTTTCGAACATTTCATTACAAAATAATTTATCTTACCGACTCCGCTTCACAGTCGATTGCTTCTGGTTGGCCATTTTTTTTTTCTTTTTTGAGTGTCACAGGAAGATGTAACAAACTCTCAGTTAAAATTTCTCAAACAACTGTCTCCATACTTCGTAATTGTGTGACTGCTACTTTACTATTTCACTATTTACCTAAAAAAATAAAATATCACTTGCATTCTGAAGCCTCCAAAGAACAATTACAGAACGACGTAATTCAAACAAAGAACTCACCCTCTGAGCAAATGTAAATTCGTGATTCATGATCTGATTCGTGATAAACAATTCTGCATATAAGCGGTTTTCTCTCAAAATAATTCAATAAACCATTAAAAAATTAAATGATATCAAAAGAGAATCTATTGTAACAGGTGGCACTTAACATTTGTGGTTGAAAGGTTCCTGCAATTGACCTAGAATCATATAATTACTTCTACAGCATCATTTCTATCAACAATTTGTCAGTTGAATGAATTTGTCCGTGGTCTTGGACTGTGTCAACTTGAAAAGTACAATAATATATAAACATAAGCTGCTTTCAAAGTAAAAGAAACAATAGAGAAGAAATGTTTACATTTAATTAGCATTCAAATGATGTTCGAGAAAGCTTACTTTTTTACACGTGCATTACTTATTATTCTGCAGATTCCTGCATCCTATATATTTGAGAATGAATTCTGGCATCATGTGAGCAAACAACAATTGTCTCCTAACTGGTTGATTTCGTTGCTAGGCAACTGAGCTCGTGAATTACTTTCATGTGATAAAGTCTTGCATTTCTTTTCTATTTCTAAAGTAAAAAGAAAAATATGATTTTTTTTAAATTAAAGTTTAAATTTAAGCAGATTATTATTTAAGATTTTTTTAAAAGACAAAGAGAATGGTTGTCATGAAATGCTTTTTTATTGAAGAATAAGAAATATTTACACCAAAAAACCTTAGTTGTGAAATTTAATGGCTTTCAGGTGCAGAAAAGGCTTACGCAATTAATAGGCAGGTTCTTTCTGACTAAATCGCAATTTATTGTGGAACTCAAAAGTAAATCTAATAGATTTTCTCTCTTTTAAAATCATGTAAATAGTACACAATAGCACAAATTTAAAAACCACTCAAATAATGAACCCAATTCAAATCAGTGAGTAGTCACAATATCTCATAAAACAAATAAAATGCAGAGTCCTTTCCAAATGTTTGACTCCCTTATTGCTTCTTTTTTTTATATATGCCTACTGGGAAAAACTTTGAAAATTCAAAATCATCTCATTAAATAATTATCTTTTTTTGTCTTCGATTTTTTTATATATTTTTGTCACGAAATTTGGCGACCAACTTTTGAAGCTAAAATCACTCCTATTTACGTAGTTTAATAGAAAGAGTGTTCTTTTTTAGCCCTCAAACGATTTTCCCGTCTATAATACCCTTTCGGCAGGATAGAGAACAAGTGCTAAGGTCTCCGCAACATTATAAAGATGATAATGACTAAGCAATGATATTAAGTTATACGACAACTTGCTACAACTTTTTTTTAAAAAAATGGAGATATGGGGATTTTTTTGTTGTTTTTAGATTTGTTTAGTATATTTTTTTAAAAAATATGCTAAAATTAAGAATAGAAAAATAAATTATTATTACTAAAATGAGAAAAAATGGGTAAAAATTGACAAAAAAAAATTAACATAAACGCGCTCCATTCTGTAACAAAAGTTGAACAGATTTTCAATTTTCATGTGTTACTATTTTATTCATTTTGGAAAAGACCTTCAGGACAAGAGATATTTTATTTTTTACAAAAATTAGAGCACTTTATCTTAGTTATTACATGAAATTGCTTAAAAAACAGTGGTTATATTCACATAAGAGGCTGTAAATTTTGTAATAAAACAATGATTGATAAATCTAAAGGACTTCTAATAATATATAGAACATACACAAAAAGTTTCAGTTAATGATTTTCAAAGCGTTTTTAGCAATCGCTGGCCCCGTTTCATTATTTTCACAAAAAAAAAAAACACACACACACACACACATTTTGAGTAAAACGCGTTTTAAAGTATAACATTTTCTTTAAAGTAACGGCATTTGCTTCTACTAAAACTCATGTAATTTTGGTTCTAGTGAACGGAAAATAATAAACTTGATATATTTATAAAGCAAATAAGATGGCCTATAAAATAAATCATAAAAAAATTTTCAATTTTTGGCAAAATTCACAATTTTAGCGTAGCCGTATACCTTAAATCACTCAAGTATAGAAGCACACAACTCTGAAGTAAATTAAATAGGAGAACAAAAATTGTTTTATAATCTCAGAAAATTAAGAACCTTGAAATATTGAAAACAATGTAGTAATTTTTTTTTGAATATTTTTAATAATTATTAAATTGCTGCCGTAATACGTAAAATAAAAAGCATATTTTCTCTCTTAATATTGTGATGCCATTAATTATATTTTCTGGGAAATGAAATAACTTAATTTGGATTTCTTAGGTATATATTACAATAGAGGTAATGGCAACAGTCCTCATAATTCTGAACCTCGATCAAATGCCGAGCACCGAACCTGAGCTTGTACCCCCCTCTGCAAAATTCCACACCATGCCAACGCAAGGGCTTTCAGCCTCGACAGATTTAACGTGCATCAGCTTTTCTGCACGGTAGGTCTCTTATGCTTGAAACCACTACTCGACGGTCCACTTGGTCACCTAGATACCATGAGATCGCATAACGTCGCCAAATGCAAAAAGTGAGCCAACATTGGCATTTATACACATTGATGCACATAGCCCGCATTACTTATCAACAATGAGGTTGAAAAATGAGAATCAATCAGGGATTACATTTCTACATGAAAAAAAGTATTATATAAAAATATATTTAAAAATTAAAATTCACACAATAGAATTTCAACTAACTTCATGGTATGTCGTGAATTTTTAATGAAAGGAGTTTATTTGTTCGTATTGGGGGGGGGGGGGATATACACTCTCTTCCAAAAGTTAAGCATGAAGAGGAAAATTCTAATTTCCGGAAGCCAATCAGAATTGAAGAGGATGCAATTCGCTGCAGAGGTAGATGGAAGTATGCAAATATATTAGGTAACAGCCAATCGTGCTTTAATGTCAAGAAATATGCAAAAAGGGTAGTCTTATAAGAAGCCAGCTTTAAGAAGGGTTACAGAAGTTGATTGTAAGTGCTGATGGAAGGTCTTTAAAACTTTCGTACAATTTGTTTTCAAGACATACATGTTTCTATGACTTCCAGAAAACGAATGGAAGACTCTGAGCGCTGGCGTGCTGTGGAGCGCATTGAAGAAGGACAGTCTATCACAGATGTTACTCTTTTCTTCGGCGTTCATCATTCTGTAATTTCACGTTTATGAAAACAATTCCAAAATCACACAGACAGTTGTCCGAAGGCCCGTAGGTGGTCGCCCAAGGGTTACAACCCCCGCGGAAGATCGATATATTGCTATTGTAGCCAAGCGGAATCGCAGAGCGACCTCCACACGTGTGACATCTATGGTTACAGCGTCCATTGGTAAGGCTATATCTGCAGCTACTGTACGCCGAAGATTAGATATGAATGAACTGTACGCCCGTGTACCTCGAGTTTGTGTTCCTCTTTCCGTCCAATCAAGAGGGACACGATTAAAGTGGTGCCGGGAATATGGCAAATGGACTGTGTCTGACTGGGGCAATGTCATGTTTACTGATGAGTCAAGATTTGCTCTGGAGCCAGATGACAAGCGTATAAGGATATGGCGTAAACAAGGAACACGCAATCAGCCCCAAAACATCACCGAACATCACGCATTCCGAGGAGGAAGCATTACGGTGTGGGCAGGGATTTCATTAGGATACCGCACCGACCTGCACATCTTTAAACGGGGTTCTGTGACGGCTGTCCGGTATCAAGATGAAATCCTAGAACCCATTATGAGATTGTACACTGCAGCAGTTGGCCCTACTTTTGTTTTAATGGACGATAACGCACGTCCCCATAGAGCTGACATCGTCGATGACTACCTGGAGAGTGGAGGGATTGCGCGTAAGGCGTGGCCAGCATATTCGCCTGACCTTAATCCCATTGAAAATCTTTGGGATGCTCTCGGCCGTACTGTATCTTCACGTTTCCCACCTCTAGCCACTCTTATTGAGCTGTAAACTGCTCTACAAGAAGAATGGCGATTGCTTAATTCTGCGGTGGCTGACCACCTAATTGAAAGCTTGGTCAGAAGGTGTAAACTTTGCATACAGATGAGGGGGGATCACATACCCTATTAATGTCCTTTTTTTCATTTTATGCTGTTTATTTTCATTTTATACACAATTCTGTTTAAGTCTCCAGTATGACATTATCTGATAACTTACAAAAATTTAATTTTGTTTCCATTTCTGTATATAATTATTGATTTTGTTTTTATGTATAAATATATATGCTACTTTACTGCCAAATTTTGTGTCAATCAAAGCAGTATTTGTTGATTTTTTGTTTGAATTTTACATCTTCTTGCTTAACTTTTGGAAGTGAGTGTATATCGTATGTGTCAAAACCATTAAATTAACCGTAAAATGCATCCATTTTAAGATATATTTATTTTTTTTAAAAAAGTCGCAAATGGAAATTACGAAAAAGTGCACGGCGCACGGATTTCTTAGTACTTTCTACACTGACAAACAGTGCCAGATATTTAAAACAATAACAAAAATAAGTACAAGCTAAAATTACGAGTACGGTATTTCTTTTCATTGGGAAAAAACATAAGTGACGAAATCCAACCTTAATTGCCGCCCATCACAATGAAACCTAACACTTAGCGCAATTGTGAAAAAGACCGATCAAATTGCTGGATGGAAAATATTTTACTGTTCTTCCTCATAAAGAGTTATTTTATTGACTATTTGATTTTAGTGTCTCATGAACAGTGTGCGTATATACAGCCATGGCCAAAGGTACTGATCACCCAGTAAAAGAATCGATATTTTTTTATGATATTTGATCAGACGAATTAAGACTGTGTGTACTAACAATTTATATATATAAATGTATAATTTTAAAACCAATCACAATATTTAGTCAGAGAGAGGCCTTAGACTGTATGACGGTGGCGAATGTTCTTTATAAAACGCTTACTAAAGTTGTTTGTGATATTCTTCCTTTCTTAGTAACAAAATTCATTTCAAATTTTCATTCGATTGTACTGTATATTCCACGAGGTTTTACAATTCATAATACAAGATGACTGCAGTTAAAAGTTCCACTTTCAAAATGCTGTAAAAAAAAGAAAGAAAACAAAGTTTTTTTCAAGTCAATTCCTACTTAGGTCAAAAAAGAAAATTTTTATTTTATAGTTACTTTTTATAAAATAGTTACAATCAATATAAATATGTATATACATATGACAGAATCCCACAATATTAAGTGGCAAAATAGAAAGCGATTTTCCATTTTAATTTCTATATAAGGTGTTGGACTGTTGTTTTTTGTTTGTTACTATCTATTCATTGATTAAACTTAATTATTCTAATAAAATAGTGTCCCGATCAATGGGGTAGCAGCTATTCGTGTCATGTTGTTAGTGGAAAGTGTTGAATTTTGTGAATGAAGACTAAAACTAACTAAAATGCTCATATAATTTACACAAAAAGATGTGGTCGTGGTAGTTTAGTGGTCAGCGTATTGGATCGTAGCTGGCATGTCATGAGTTCGAGCCCAGTACCACTAAAGACCCACCGTGTAGGGGAGCGACGCACGTTGAATCTGTTGAGAGCTCAAACGTCCTCCCGTTGGTGTGGTAGTTAGGAGAGGGAGGGCCAGCTCAGGTGTCATCCTCGTCACTTGACCGTTGTAGCTTTAAACCCTCTTCGGGTGAGCTCAGTTCCTCTGGGTATTCATCATCATCATCGTCACTTGACCATGGTTCAAAATTACGAGACTCGTCGCCAAAACGCCTTCGTGTTCCTGAAAGGTGTGACATCAATATTCACTCACTCTAATAAAATAGTATAATAAAAGAGAAATCCCATTTTCAGTAATTAGGCCATCCCATGTGGGATTCGAACCCACGCGACCTTTGGATTAGAATTCCAACGAGCTATCCATTCCGCTACAGGAACACAACGAATGATATTCCTTTCTATATATGCAGTTGGACTATTATTTTTATTTGTTACTATTTATAATTTTTTTATTTAACTAATTAATTAATATTTGATAAAACTGTATTAACATCAAGTGTCATCCACTACAAGCTTAAAAAAATGTACTTGAACTTGAATGGATGAATAGAATTTTGTTAAGGATTGAAAATTTGAACAAGATATTGTCACGTATAAAGAAACGTAGATACGTATTGATTTTATCCCAAGTATTTATTGATGAAGCATTCTAGGTTACAAAACCAAGAACTGACCATCTTGTGAGCTCTTGGCTCTTTAATAGCATAATGGAATACTCTGGAACGCCATTCCAGTAAAGTAAAGAAACATCTAGAAGGGATTAGAAATTAAATTAATAATTAAAGAAATTAAATAACAATTCATTGTCCTGCAACGCTTGTGCTGGGATTCGAACCGGGAGCCTTTCAGGTATCTGCCGAACGTTCTAGCCGATTGCGCCACCGAGTCGCTCACTTAGATAGGTTTTAAGCGTCAATGCTCCCTCCTTAAAAGAACAGCGTCCTCGCTGGTTCTAGCGTGTCTGTCTTAGGGTCTTTGATCTTGAGCGTGTTGTTGGTCCGGCATAGTCGTTCCTTCCCGTGGATGGTATACTTTCTCCAAAACGTCTGTCATCAGATGCCACAGAGTCATTAAAGTGTGCTTGTAGATCCGGATCGTAGTAAGGTTTCATCCTGAGTACATGAACTATGTCTTTTGATTTTCGTCTTCTAGAGGTCGGATCAAAATCGTGAAACTCGGAAGTTACATCCGTAAGTTTGCGCAGAACTTGGTACGGCCCGAAGTACTTTTTCAACAGTTTTTCGGAGCGTCCTACCTTATGCACAGGAATGAATATCCACACTAAATCACCCGGATGGTACAGCACGGCACGATGTCTTGAATTGTAGCGACGTCGGTCTTTCTCTTGTGCTTCAAGAGTGCGGATCCGAGCCAACTGACATGATTCTTCCACCTGGGTCCCTAATCGGGCTACGAAGCCTGGTGCTGTATATTCGATGGGCTCTTGGAACATGGCATCCAGTGTTGTTTCAGCCTCGCGACCAAACGTCAAAAAGAATGGAGTAAAACCAGTTGTATCTTGTCTAGCAGTGTTGTAGGCAAATGTAACGAACGGCAAAATTCGATCCACGTTTTCTGCTCTACATCGACATACATAGCCAGCATGTCTGCCAATGTTTTGTTAAAACGTTCAGTGAGTCCATTCGTCTGAGGATGGTAAGCAGTAGTCATCCGATGCACCGCTTTGCACTGATTGTTAATCTCGGCAATGAGGTTCGACAGAAAGGCTGTGCCTCTATCGGTGATGATGATCCTCAGAGCTCCGTGAGTCAGAATAATTTCTTCTACAAAGAATTTTGCCACCTCTGGTGTTTCCGCAGTTGGGAGGGCTTTGGTAATAGCACATCGCGTCATATAATCTGTGCACACAATTATCCATCTATTTCCTACTTGAGACTTCTGGAATCGTCCTAGAATATCCATCCCTGTACGCTGGAATGGTGCTTCAGCTGGAGGTATAGGAGTTAGTGCTCCGGGAGGCTTTAATGGAACTGTTTTTCGACGCTGGCATTCTCTGCAATGAGTTACGTAACGGCGCACAGTGCGAAAAAGTCTCGCCAAAAGAACCTTGTTCGAATACGATCATATGTCCGCACAAATCCCAAATGTCCCGCAGTCGGTTCGTCATGGAAGTGGTGAAGAATTTCTAACCGCATTTTCTTGGGAACGACTGGTAGCCACTGTTTTCCGGATGGGTCAAAAAAATTTTTACAGAGTACATTGCTTACGATGGAGAATCCTGCACTCGACAAATCTGGCGATTGTTCACAAGCTTTAATGAATGCAGCAAGAGATGGATCATCACGTTGTTCGGTAGCTAGATCACTTATAGCAGCAAGGGATTCGATTTCCGGTATGATTGGAATAGGATTTCGTGATAAACAGTCGGCGTCGGCATGCTTTTTCCCACTTTTGAAAACTATGGAGACATCGTACTCTTGAAGCCTTAGCGCCCACCTGGCTAATCGACCGGAAGGATCTCGTAGATTGGCTAACCAACACAATGAGTGGTGGTCTGTAATTATGTTGAAGCACTTTCCGAAGAGGTATGAGTGAAACTTAGTTATCGCCTATATAGCTGCCAGGCATTCCCGTTCAGTGGTCGAATAGTTTTTCTCGGCTTTAGTTAGAGTCCTTGAGGCATATGCAATGACTCTTTCTTTTCCATCTTGCTGCTGCACCAAAAAACGGCACCTATTCCGTAACCACTGGCGTCAGTGTGCAGTTCAATGGGAGCATTTTCATCATATATGGCTAAAACAGGCGGTGACGTCAAAGCTGATTTAAGGTCCCGGAATGAGTTTTCTTGAGCTTTTTCCCAGTGAGTCTCCTTTTAAAAGCTGTTGGAAAGGCTTGGAACGGAAACAAAAGTTCTTGATAAACCGTCGATAGTATGAACACAGTCCCAAGAAGCTCCTAACGTCATGTATTTTTTTCGGTGTAGGGAAGCTGTGACAGCTTCTAATTTATCGGGATCAGGTTTTACGCCTTTACCAGATACAAGATGCCCGAGAACTTTGATCTCTGTAGCACCAAAATAGCATTTCCTTGGATTTAAAACTAGTCCGGCCTCTTGAATGCAAGAAAGCACGCAATGTAGTCGTCTCAAGTGGTCCTTAAATGTCAGTGAGAACACAATTATGTCGTCTAAATAGCATAAGCACATTTGCCACTTTAAATGCCGAAATAAATTATCCATACTCCTCTCGAAAGTTGCGGGAGCGTTACACAACCCGAATGGCATGACATTGAATTCATATAATCCGTCACTGGTGATAAATGCCGTTTTCTCCCTATCAGCCTCGTCCACTTCTATTTGCCAATAACCGGAGTGCATATCCATCGATGAAAAGTATTGAGCTCCTTTAAGGCAATCCAAAGTGTCGTCGATTCTGGGTAATGGATAAACGTCTTTCTTAGTGACCTGGTTGAGGCGACGGTAGTCCACGCAGAAACGCCAACTTCCATCCTTCTTACGAAAAACCAGTACGACCGGAGATGACCATGGGCTTTCTGACGGTCGGATGATGTTTCGCTTCAGCATTTTGTCAACTTCGTCGTTCATTACGCGTCTTTCTACTGATGATACCCCGTATGGTCGTTGGCTTACGGCAGGGTGTGTGCCAGTGTTAATTTTGTGTTTCACATTTAGCTTGCATTCTCTCTCTCTCTTTGCTGTGTTTCGCTATGGAAGGCATCTTGAAATTGTCTCAATCGACTTTTCATTTGCTTCTTCTGCTCTACACTCAGTGTCGAGGTCATCATCCGAGAGTAGTCAATTTGATCAGAGCATTTCGAGGTCCATAAATCAGTGTAGGAAGGGACTTCGGTCAATGTATTCAGACACTCCTTTCTAGCAGGCTCTGCATTGGAAATACACATTCCCTTTTGAATGCAGCGTGCTTTATTTTCACAATTTGTCACCCAGATTGAGGCTTCGCCTTTTCTTAAAGATGTAATCATGGAGGGGACAGCAATTCCTTGATTTATACACATAACCTTATTCCCCTCAACTAGAAAATCAGTGTCGTCCTGTGCATCACGGGCTTGAATGGTAAGAAATTTGCATGAACGTGCTCTGGAACAACTGAGTCAGACATGACATACAACTTTATGCCATGAGAATCTATCTCTTCGTCATGCAACAGTTCGTCAAATATAAGTTCAGCTCGGCCACAGTCTAAAACGGCTTGTGAAGCTTTTAGAAAGTCAAAACCTAGGATGACGTCGTGGCTGCATTTCAGCATGACAGTGAACTGGAATGGCTGTGTTCGGCCGTTGATTGTGAACTGTAAGACACATTTACCTAGTGGCTTCACATAGTTATCGTCGGCGACTTTGAGAATAACCGGCTTACTGTCGAGGAACATTACTTTCCGTTGCTTTCGTCTATATGTTTCCGATATAATGGAATTTGAGGCTCCGGAGTCCACAAGGGCTTTAAC